>JACEIK010005409.1:84518-97672 GCA_018107945.1 Datura stramonium | reverse complement strand
ATACCAACTCAAATCACAATGCATATGCAAAATTTTCAACCATGACACAGAGGAATCAAAACATGGAAAAACACTGTCACTTGCAACCATGCACATAAATCTATAACACTGACTCAGGCAATTTGCAGACGATTTTGTTAACCAAATTCTCTCACCTCAATGAAGTCCCACACTCTCTCATGTGTATATGATTACATCGATGTATTTCTCTTGGAACTAGCTAAGATCACACTCACTCTCACAAATAAATTCTAACTTTGTGCATGTAATGCCATAGGCTTGCCTTAACTTTCTAAACCTCGATTTTCACTATAGGACTTTTTAAGCTTGTAATGTAGGCTCGGGTTCAGGTATGGTACATATGCGACTAGTAGCTTAACCCTCCTTTGCACTACATACGTCATGACTCCACTTTGAACCTTTTTTCCTATTTTCTCCCCTTTTTTCCTTTACTTGCTTCTTGTTTTATTTTCATTTGTAACTATGAGTGCGGTTCCTCTTCTTTCCAGCATTCATTGATTTCACATTTTTCTTTTCTTTTCTTTCTCTTTGACAACATTTTTATTTCTTTCTTTTCATTCATTATGCACACCCCACCTTCTCTTTCATTTTCATTACCCAATTTCATTCCACCATACTCTTCTTAATCACACATATCATAGCCACCCTCAACTTAGGAAATTTGATTGAGTTGAGGTTCACCATGTCAAAGGAGGGACCAGGGCCAAAACAGGTTCATTCTTAATCAAAGTAGGAAGGTGAATCAATGTAAACTAAAAGAAAGGTCAATTTAAGCTCAAAAATTTGGATCAAGGGATATTTATTTTCTTTTGGTAGGTCTTTAAGGCTAAAGTGGGCTCATTAATCAAAAATGGCCTATGATCCTTTCCTAGTTTTCCATCCTTTATCTCGGTACGACTGACAAGACAAGTTCTAGATTGACACACACAATCGAATATAACTACTAAATCTCACTCACACATAACACAGGTCAACATTATCACTTCTACTAAATGCTAGTTCAGGCACAACCATACAATGGTAAACATGTTCATAATTTCAATGCCATGCAAAGATTCACAAAAGTCATACTTATCGATTTTAACACACACAAAAAAATTTAGAAGGGGTATCAAATTATCAGCTCAACAAAAATCAACAATTCAGGCTCTTGACTATCTTAAGTTTACCTAACTTTCTTTCGACTAACACAAACAGACAAAAAAACATAAAACCCTAAGCATGCTGGTTGTACTAGATAAGGAACACCCAAGGGAAAAGATATCTGGCAAGAAAAACCCTCGGGTTATGCTCAGCAAAAAATACATAGGTATCCCTCCCCGCCCCCATCAAGAAAAGCATGCTTCATCCTCGACACATATATATAAAACAAAACTATAGAAATAGGGAACATACCTATGTGACCAAGGTGTCTGCTACTTGGTCGGTGGAGGGTGAAGATACTCCTCCAGTGTCTTCTCCGATGTCACCGGCTTAACCCGATGCATTTTCAAACCCAACTGAGCTCGTTCCTTCTCCTCGAGCTCTCACTGCCTCAACTGTGGCCCTCTGTCGAGCCTTCTCTCTAGATAGATGCAACACTCTCTCCATCTCTATCCGCTCTCGCTTTGATGACGGAGTAGAGAGTCATCATCCTTAAAATTTTCTTCCTTACGAGGCCTTTTTCCCTTATCATGTGCCACCGGCTCCTCAGTAATGAAATCAAACACCGGCAGTAGCTCTTCTTCACTTTCATCTTCTATCACGGGAAGCACAGGTGGAGGGATCGCAGCTACCTGTCATGCGGACAACTCCCGCACCTCTGTTCTGAGTGCTGCTACCTCCACATACCACTTTGCCAATTCAGGCGCCTGTAACTATGCAAGGCGCTCATCCATGCGTCTCTCAAAAGAATCCAACCTTCCATGCACGGAGTTAGAGAGCACCTCCAATTCTTTGGTAACCCATGACTTGACTTTCGCCATAAGCACCTTTACCTGTAGAGCCATGTGTGCTTGTTGTTTCTCAGCCTTTGCTAGCGGTCTATCCATGTCGGTAAGGAATTCTTTGGAAATTATGACTAGACCGGCTAAAGGAGCACTCGAGGGTGCAACAGGTAGATGAGATGCAGCTGCTGTGGATGATGACTTAGGAACCCCCTCTGCAGATGCGGGAATATCAGCTACATCTGTAGCCTCAGGCTGGCTACCCATCTCCCTGGCCTCTGTGGGCTCTGCCGCAATCTCAGTAAATACAGCAGCCTCAGTCTGGATCCCACTGCTAAATGCCTCTGCTAATATAGTCTCTCTAGAAGATGCGGCAACCTGATTCCTTGCTCTCGATATCAGGTTTGTGTCATCTCATATCAACCCGATATTAGTTATCTTGTGGACCACTATGTGCTAGTCGACCGATGGAAAGTACGACACCTTTGACTCCTAACAGAGTCTATCAATAAGACATAGGAAGGGAATTGTAGTACTGTCATTTATCGCCCGCTCTCTAATCTTTTTAGCAATGTACCATGGGAAATTTATGGTATATCCCTCCATAATGCTGGCTACCAATGCCGCTCTATCAGGTGAGAGAATATTATCATTGCTGGTTGGTACCAGCCTATGCCACACCAGTGACCACCAAAATTTAGTGTGAAAGTTTAGTGTGGCCTTCTTAATCTGAGACTCGGTGTCGTGAAACCATTGAACCAACGGACCTCTTGTGGCAATGACCCGAGATAGCCAACTGTATTGCCTGATTCGCTCCTCACTATTCAGCTTCTTAGTCTTGACTTTCTTTATCTTGAATAGTCTATGATCGAACTTGGATGTGTTCATTGGGGCATGATAGTTTGGCCCATACAATAGTTTGGAGATGGTCCTCTCAGATATATCCACGGGTGTCTCCCGAACCAACACATATGTCAAAGTAGGCCTCTTTTTCCAGTCTTGACCACCTAATGCCAAGTGCTATAGTGTGGCTGCATATGATATATAGAATTCTCTGACTAGGTAGGGGCTATAGCTTCCTGATGGCTCCGTCAACCACCTGAACCTGTACTTTTCAATGAAAGCTTGCAGCACCGGAAGGTCCTTAAGCCCCGTGGTGACTAGCCTGGGCTCCTTGTAGATGCTCCTCCTTGGATGTCCTTTATCATTTGGAGAAATGTCTTTGTTATAGATAGCCCTCATACCATGAACACACCACCTCCTCACGTGTCTTGGTTGATCATTGGATGTGTTCGAGGTCTCCGTCAGTTCATCATCTGTGTTCCCTTGCTGAGCATGTGACTTATCAGCTACCTCTGCATTTTGCCTAGTTGTGCTGCCCTCGGGAGAAATTATGGATATAGGCCTGACAGTTTCATCAGTAAGGCTTGACGGATCCCTTGCCAGTGGAGTAGGAGCATCAACCAAGGCTGTCGGATTTGTAGTTCGTTGAGCCCTAGCCCTGGTTGATCTCTGCACCAACTGCTCTTTTGACACTTCATATTCCTCCTCCGAGCCACTTGACTCTTCGGAGGAGGATGGCTCATATCGAAGTTTGCGGTATGACGATTGACTCCTCTCCGGCACTTGTTTCTTTGCCGGACCTTTCTTTGGTGTACCCCTCGGAGCCATTGTACCTGTAGAAGATTTGTTAGTATACCAGATGAGATGAAACATAAGCACTTTTAAAATGAGTCTTAGTGGACATGATGAGTGACTTAACATGTCGTTTCCACTGGCAACGACTCGTGAGGTCATTTGTGTCTCAGGCTATGTTTTCTTCATGTTGGACCAGTGTACTTAACGACTGGTTACAACAAGACGTTACCTGAGGTGACAACTCGTTAGGTCGGTAGGTAGGTACACTGGTCACCAGGTTTAATTCCACTTAGGATCAGCCATATGACGAGTCGTGAGATGATACCGCAACTCGTTACATGGCTCGTGCTCAAGAGTTTGACATACAGTTGTTTAATTTGCTCGCATCATGTTCATTATCGAAAATAAAGATTCCACAAGCACAACTTCATCAGATTCATCAAGCGTTCAAAATTTTTTTTATTCAATGTCTTACCACTAGGCTTCCATGAAATTCATGAAATTAGGTTGATTTTAAAACTCATTATATGAGAAAACTAATGGAGAAGAGAATACACAAGCAATTACTCACAATAATTTCGAGTTAAGTAGGAAAGAGTTGAATTTGAAATATGCAACCTTGTGTGATACTTTGAGCAGTTGAGTGCAATCGTGTGTGTGTGTGAATTCTTTGAGAGGGAGCAGTTGATCTTGAAAAGGTGAATGTGTTGGTAGTTTTGAAGTTAAATGTCATGGGTTTAAAATCAGGTAAGAATTTGAAGGGTAAGAAAATTGGGTTTTATATAATTGAATTAAGATTTTACCCTAATTAGTGCATGGGTCGGGTCGGGGGAGTTCATTAAAAAACATATGAAGACTTATGAAATGATTCATTATGTGGTTAAATGAATTGTTTAGCCGTTCGTGCAGTGATTGAAACTTGAGAACTTACCTGGGACCTAACGACTCAGGCAACGACTCGTGGTGTAACCCAACGAGTTGTGACCTGAGTCCTGGGCCCTGAACTGAGGTAGCTCCCTGACGGGCCACTTAACAAATCATTTGGTCTCCCAACGATTTGTTAAGTGAGTCGTTATCACCTTTCTCAATTTAGTTTCGGCTTTGATCCAGTAGACTTGACGGAGGGCCTCACGATTTGTTTCCACTGGCAACGACTCATTTGGTCAACTGTTGTCTATATTGTTTTATGCAGCTTTGATGACGATCCAGTTAGCGAGTCATTTGGTCTGATGACAACTCGTTATGTTCATTTTGGCACCAGCAACTCAACTTCAAATTTTTGGTTTTAACTTCAAATTACCCATCTTAATCACCTGCAGTCATCAACACACGTAAACACTATATTTTTCATACAATTACAACTTGGATTGCCTCCTAAGAGGCGCTTGATTTAGCGTCGCGGCACGATGCGGGTATTTTGGCTACTCAGACTTCACCAAAACACCTCCACGGGTTGCCTCCCATGCAGCGCAAGATTTAACGCCGTGGCACGAAGAAAGTCCTTGGGTTACTCAGACTTCACTCAGAGCCTAGAGATCCACCAGCTTTATTTCTTCGCTTCTCCCTAGATATGCTTTTACCCGTTAACCGTTAACTTTAAAGAGCTTTTCTTCATTCTTTTCCTGTTCAATTGCCGCATGGGAGAATACTTGAACCACTCGAAAAGGTCCCAGCCATTTAGTCTTCAACTTGCCAGGAAACAAATGAAGTCTAGAATTGAATAGTAGCACCATATCACCCGGACTGAATTCTCTCTTCTCAATCTTCCGGTCATGCTGAATTTTCATCCTTTGTATGTAAATTTCAGAACTATCATAGGCTTTCAACCTAAATTTATCAAGCTCATAGAACTAATCAAGCCTCAAGTTCGCAGCTTCGTTCCAATCCAAATTCAGTTTCTTGAGCGCCCACATAGCTTTGTGCTCAAGTTCAATTGGAAGATGACATGCTTTTCCATACACAAGCTGATAAGGAGAAATACCTATAGGAGTCTTGAATGCGGTATGATAAGCCCATAAAGCATCATCTAGCTTTCTTTCCCAATCTGTCCGGTTTGCATTCACAGTCTTCGCCAAGATAGTCTTTATCTCCCGGTTTGTGACTTCAACCTGCCCACTAGACAATGGATGATAGGGTGTTTCCACCCTGTGTTTTACCCCATATATCTCCAATAAAGAGCAAAACAACTGGTTACAGATGTTCGAACCCCCATCACTAATGATGGCTCTGGGATTCCTGAATCTAGCAAATATATTCTGCTTCAAGAATGCTGTGACACTATTCCCTTCATTATTTGGAAGCGCAACTGCTTCCAACCATTTTGAAACATAGTCAACAACAACAAGTATGTACTTCATCCTGCTTGAGCTTACAAATGGGCCCATGAAATCAATGCCCCATACATATAGCTCAATGAACAGGATTGGAGTAAGAGGAAGCTCATGCCTTCGTGATATGCCTCCTTGCCTTTGACATGAATCACATGCCTTTGCGAAATCATGCACATCCTAGTGAGTGGATGGCCAATAATACCCGTATTGCAGAATTTTTTGGGTTGTGCGAATCCCGCTGTGGTGGCCTCCAAAAAGGGATGAGTGGCAAGCCTCCAATATACTCAGCATCTCTACCTCGGGCACGTATCTTTGAATAACCCCATCAGCACATATGGGAAATAAGTAGGGCTCATCCCAGGAAAACTTCTGCACATCAGACATAAACTTCTTCCTCTGGTGAAAAGATAAGTGCTCCGGTACAACATCGCTCACTAGATAATTAGCAAAGTCTGCAAACCATTGGATGAGATCCTGTGAGGCCGCTAAAACCTGCTCATTTGGGAATGCATCATCTATGTCATGCTCATCTTGAAGTGTTGCATCAGGTTTCAGTCTTGATAAGTGATCCGCCACTTGATTTTCAGTCCCTTTTCGGTTTTTCAGTTCGAACTTGAACTCTTGTAGTAGTAGAACCCATTGAATCAACCGTGGCTTGGCATCCTTATTTTCCCACAGATATCTCAAAGTTGCATGGTTTGTATGGACTATCATCTTAGTTCCAAGCAAGTATGCTCGAAACTTCTCAAATGCAAAAACTACAGCCAACAACTCCTGTTCTGTCACGGTATAAATTTTCTGAGTTGCATTTAGAGCCTTGCTAGCATAATAAATCAGATGGAAAATCTTTTCACGCCTTTGACCCAACACAGCTCCTAGGGCCACACAACTAGCATCATACATGACCTCAAAAGGCAAAGACCAATCAGGTGCCACTATAATGGGGGCAGTGGTCAATCTCTCTTAAGGCATTCAAAAGCCTTCAAACATGCCTCATCAAAAAACAAACTTCACCTCTTTCTCAAGAAGTTTACATAAAGGATGTGCAATCTTCGAGAAGTCCTTGATGAATCTTCTATTAAACCCTGCATGACCTAGGAAACTTCGAACACCTTTTACAGAAATTGGGGGTGGTAAATTGGAAATAGCATCGATCTTAGCTCTATACACCTCAATACCCTTACCAAAAATCTTGTGGCCTAGCATTATACCTTCTTTAACCATAAAATGGCACTTTTCCAAGTTAAGTACCAAGTTGGTCACTTCACATCTCTGCGGAACCTTCCTCAAATGAGCCAAACAATCTTCGAATGAATCACCCACCACCGAAAAGTCATCCATAAAGACTTCGATGATGTCTTCCACCATGTCAGAAAATAAGGACATCACGCAATGTTGAAAAGTGGCGGGTGCATTACATAACCCAAACGACATCCTCTTAAAAGAAAATGTACCATAAGGGCAAGTGAACATGGTCTTTCCTTGGTCTTCGGGGGTTATAGAAATCTGATTGTACCCCAAATAACCATCAAGGAAATAGTACCATCCTCTGCCTGCAAGTATGTCTAACATCTAGTCCATGAATGGCATCGAAAAATGATCTTTTTGCGTCCAACGGTTCATCTTCCTGTAATCCATGCATACTCTCCAACAGTTGACTAGTCTTAGAGGAATAAGCTCATTGTTAGCTTTTGGGACCTTTGTGATTCCTCCCTTTTTTGGTACACATTGGACCGGGGTCACCTATTTGCTGTCTGCAATAGGATAAACCACATCTGCATCCAACCACTTAATGATTTTCTTCTTGACCACCTCTTGCATAGGTGGGTTCAACCTACGCCGATGCTCAATAATCATAATACAATCTGGCTCTAACTGGATCCTATGAGTGCAAATTTCGGCTGGGATTACAGTAATATCTGTTATGGTCCACCCAATAGCTTTTTTATATCTCTTCAAAATGGAGAACAAAGCCTCCACTTTCCATTCCTCCAAGTCATCTGCAACAATGACCTGTACAGTGTTATCGGCTCCCAAAAATACATACTACAAATGAGATGGGAGTGCTTTGAGCTCCAATACCGGAGGCTCCTCAATAGATGGCTTGGCTGGTGGGTTCACCCGATTCTTCAAGTCTAGATCAATCTTCTTTGGAGCATAAGTGTATGACCCCATGCCAGAAAGTGCATTAACAATATCCTCACCCCCACGGATCTCCTCAGCACCAATATCCATCAAAACTGCTGCTAAGTCATCAAGAATCAAAAACTCCTAAATGGGTATAACTGGGAACTCAGGTTCCACAACATCAATTACTGAGACCACACTCATATCATTTTGTTGTTTCGTGGATCTGCATACATTGAATGTCACTTCCTCATTGTTCAATTGGAATTTGAGTTGTCCAGTCTCCATATCTACCAGAGCGCATCCGATGGCGAGGAATGGTCGCCCCAAGATAATGGGGACCTCAAACTCAACCTCACAGTCTAGAATGACAAAATTGGCTAAAAATATAAAGGACTCTACCTTCAGTAGAACATCATAGAGGATTCTCACCTGATTTTTCACAGTATGATCTGCCATCAAAAGCCGAATTGTAGTTGGTTTGGGGGCTCCCAAGCCCAAATGTCTGAAAACCGCTAATGGCATCAAATTAATACCAGCACCAAGATCACATAATGCCTTAGAAAAATTAAAGGCTCCAATAGTGCACAATATGGTGAATGCCCCAGGGTCCTCCTTTTTCTGAACAAGAGAATGAGATGCTATTGCACTACAATGGTGCAAATTGTCTGCAGGTTCGAAACTCATAGTCCTCTTTCTACTGAAAAGGTCCTTCATGAATTTGGCATAGCCAGGCATCTTCTCAAGTGCCTCGACTAATGGGATGTTCATAGACAATTGCTTCAACATAGAAATGAACTTGTGATACTTCCCATCTTCGACCTTTTTCTTCAACCGCTGTGGAAAAATAGGAGGTCTAGGGATCAGTGTGAACTTTTGTTGTGTCTCCTTCTCCTTCTCATTGCCAGATCCATGCTCCTTTGCATTACTAGGAGCAGTCTTTACCACTGAATCTTCAACAAAAATTGGATCCTTGAAATTTGCTATCCTGTCATCATTAATCAATACGGACTCTTTTGTTTCATCAATCACAACCGGCCTCGGGCAATCAATTGTCACCTTCCCACTCCTAGTAGTGACCGCCATGCAGTGAGTGTCATTTTTTATATTTTGCACTATGTTGCTAGGAAATATGCCTTTCTGCCTCTGATTAGTTGTAACAGACATTTGACTCAGCTGCTGCTTAATAGCCATGGCATGTGATTCCACGTTTTGATTCATACGGGACCTGTATCATGAAACGATATAGCATAGAAAGTATATGGTNAGACATTTGACTCAGCTGCTGCTTAATAGCCATGGCATGTGATTCCACGTTTTGATTCATACTAGAAATATTAGCATGGAGCTCCTTAAAATGTCTATCTATTGTCTCCATCTGCTTAAGTACCTTGTAAAACATTTATTCATTCCTTGAACCACTAGACTCTGGCTCATGGTTCCTTGGAGGAACATATAGACCGCTTTTATCATTCTTGTACTCCTCGCGCTTCTTCCAGTCTCCCTTGTCTCTGTACTAGTCTCGGTTGTAATTGTTATCCTTATAATAGTTTCGACCTTGGTTCCCTTGACCTTGACGCCAAGAGTCTTGGTTATACCCTTGGGTTTTGGTATGAAAACCCGCCCTTTGATCATTCAGGTAGTTAGCTTCCTCCTTAGATTCAGATTCACCTCCATCATTTCTCAGGGCCTTGCCCTAAGAACCCACAACATTAACTTTCTAGGCTTCGACTCCCATAAGATGCTTAGCAAGAAACCCCATTGTGGTCTTTATCCCAACAATGTCTTGATCTCTTTCTTCACCCTTTCTTCTCTATTCTGCAGACATACCTACCGGATAAGAACCAACCAGAATCTCCAACTCTCTTATGTGCCATGCGCGGTGGTTTTGGTGACTCTATTAAGTAGCACAACAGCTTCCACCTAAGTGTGACTCATAAAGGTTCCACTAGAGATGGTATCAGCCACCACCTTGGTGTTAGCATTCAGAGATCTATAGAATATCTCCAACAATGTATCATCTGGAATCTTGTGGTTGGGCACCCTTTTGAGCTTCTTGTTGAAACGCAACCATGTCTCGTGAAGTGCCTCTAAATTCAATTTCATGAACTTATATATCTCATCTTTCATCTACAACGCTTTGGAAGGTGGGAAGAATCTTTCAAGAAAAGCTCTCTTAAGCTCCCCCCAAGTAGTGATAGAATCATTTGGCAGCTCAACCAACCACATCGTTACCTCACTCCCTAATGAAAAGGGAAATAACCTCAGTCTGATTACATGCTGGCTCACTCCCGGTTGTTTGTATGCCTTGCAGATACCCATGAAATTTGTCAAGTGAGTGTGGGCATCATCAGTTGCATGACCCACAAATATTCCTTTCATGTTGAGCAATTGGATCATAGCACTAGTAATATCAAACATTGCCCTAGCAGGCAAATAGCTCCAATGGAACGGACTTCATCTATATCAACATCATCATCCTCATTGAAATACCGGTGTGTCTGCTATTCTGTACCTCTGTGCCTTCTAGCTTGCTCTGCTTCAGAAGCTAGACATTGCTCTTTAGCAACCCTAGCTAACTCACGATCTCTAGCCCGATCTTGCTCCTCAGCCAACATTCTCGTTGTGGCTTGGTCCACTGTCTCCTATCTTGTATGTTGGCCATTCTTCTTAGATTCCTTAGTGTCTTCTCAAGTTCGTGATTAATTTGAACCAGAGATTTTCCTTGGCTCCTAGTACTCAGCATGCACGAACCTAAGACCTGTTAAAAACAAAAAAAACAAAAGAAAAATAAAAAGGAAATAAGAAACAATATTAAAGCAAACACAATTAACTGAAGCCGTAGTTGTATTCCCCGACAACGGTGCCAAAATTTGATGTCGCCCAAATTACACCTCGCAATTTAGATATAAAGCGGTCGATGTCAAATATAGAACCAACAAAGGTTGGGGTCGATCCCATGAGGAATATGGAAAGAAATTGAGTTAATGTGAACAACTATTACTATCGGCCCACTTATTCCTAAGGGGGAAAAGAAATAAAATAATAAACAAGAGTAAAGACTAGTAAGAATTTAAATCAATTTCGGTTTTTATTCAATGGACAAGTTACTAGGATTGTGTTCCCCATTACTTCATAAACGCAAGGCTTTTACACTAGTGATCTATCCCCGTGTTTATCATGCAATATTGGTAAGTTAGGTTCACCTAAATGGTTGGTCCCCTATCTAGATCATTATCACCACGCAACTTGGTCCGTCTACGGGTGTATGCTTAATTAACCCTTACCCTTAATATCGAAGTAGCTATCTTCGGAAAAGTTCAAGCTATTAGATGAGGGTTGATAGCCTCAAATCTCCATTGTTAATCCCTTTTCCCATTCAATACTCCCTTGATCTGGTAAGTAAGAATAAGGCAAATTTCAATGTTTACAACCGTTACGAAATAATTAAAACAAAGGGAAAAACAATACATGCATTAAACCCCATTCAAGAATCACTAAGTGTTTCACCTATGTCTGTTAATTCATCATGGTTCCCATAACCCTAGTTATGGGTTTAGCTACTCATGGTTGAATAATCACAATCACAAAATATTGGATAAATCATAATTGCAACTTAAAAAAATTCGTAGAAGAAAACAAAGTAAATTGAATATAACTCCAAACTTGATTAACAAAACTCCAATGTTGATTAATTCCCAAAATCAAGAACAAAATTGTAAAACTTTGTTTCTTGACCCAAGAACGATTGTTAACAACACTAGAATTCACGTGAAAGTTGGTACAAATAACTGCGTATGAAAAATAAACCTAAAAATCATATTTATAGTTCCAAATAAATCTTTTCCTATCTAAATTTGTATTCCAAGTTGGCAGGGATAACGGGCCAAGTAACGACTCATTGGGTCTCCCAATTAGTCATGGCCAATGCAAATCTTCCATCCTCAGCAACAGGCCCAGTCGTGGTAATGGGTCACCTAACAACTTGTTGTGGCTGGGAACGATTCGTTAGGCCTCTCGTGGTCTTGATTCACCAAACTTGTAGTGCACCTGACGATTCCTACCAAAGTCCTCCTGATGAGTCTTCTTAACACCTGACGACTCATTAGACCTATTGTTGCCTTCACTGGATTTTTCTTAGAATTTCTCTTCTCAGTCTTCACGACTGACTTAACGACTCGTTACCATATGTAACAAGTCATTCCTTCAATCCGTTGAGTGCACAATTTCTTTATTCATCTATCTTAAATTTCTTCCCAAGACTCTAGGCATGAGTCGTTCCTTGGGACGATGACTAATGATGTGCCTGACAACCTTTAGTTCAGTCCTTTTCTGCCTTACTTAGCCTATTTCCCATTCTGGACCTATTTTCCTACAACATTCAACACAAACGCATCATATCTACATAAATATACCCAGAATGTGCATAGTTTTTCGATTTGAAGTGTCGAAAGTGCTGTAAAATCACGACACATCATGCCGATCTAGCCTCATATCAGTTGAAAGGGGTTGTGCACATATGGTTCAAGCAATGAAAGGATAGCAGAGCAGTTTGAGCAGGCCTTATTGGTTGGGATGAGTTTCATGCCGCTTTTCTGGATCGATTCTTCCTTCATGAGATGAGAGAGATCAAAGCAACTGAGTTTGTGAAGCTAAAACAAGGGAAGATACAGTTCAGGAGTATGCCTTGGAGTTCACTCGCTTATCTAAGTATGCACCTGAGATGGTGTCAGACCAGCGAGCCCGAGTGAGTCAAATCGTGAATGGCATAGTAGACTACTTGGTCAAAGATTGTCGGACTGTGATGCTTCTTCGGGACATTGACTTTTCTCGGATAGTCCTATACACCTAGTAGATGGAGGCAGCACAAATGAGTGAGTAGGAGAGAGAGGCCAAGAGAGCTAAGACAGATAGCTGTTCGGGTGGAAACTACACGCAAGTGCACGTGGCCGTACAAGTAGTAAAATGGCTTATTTCAAGACAAGTATTGATCCCACAGGGACTGAACTACGGTATTAATTAACTTAAGCGTCAGTGAACGATATCTCTATGAATGCAGACAACCAAATAAATAAAGTTTTATGAGTTAAAATTTACTAAGTAATGAGAATCT
>JACEIK010005409.1:59411-80945 GCA_018107945.1 Datura stramonium | reverse complement strand
TCACTTTCAGATAAAATAGATCTAACATGTCTTAGAGCATAATTTCTTATACTACAAGAATAGGTTCTCAGTCTCAACATCGCTAATAGTCTTCCTCTGGTGATTATCAGTAGTGTCCAATGGTGAGTCCTCATCTTCCGAGAATCGGGGTGATTTTTCGAGTTACTTTTATACTCAGTGTTTTGTACTTAGACTTAGCTGAGGACTTGTTCCATCAACTCAGAAGTTCTTTGGATGGCTTTAAAATAGAGATTGTAGTTTAGTTGCTTTTGCAATAGTTGCATACATTTCAGCATCTTACCAGATATCATGTTTACTTTAAAGTATTTGTTCATTTTTGTATTACAAAGCTTCCGCATATAGATTTCTTACAGCACAAAGAGTATCAGTATTAAGCTAAGCCATGCGTTAGCTTGGGGTCACTCGTGGCTCTAAGTACTGTGTCAAATCTAGGGTGCAGACTGGGGTTGTGACATAACCATATGCAACCAAAGGAGATCATTGGGCCCAACTTCATAGAAGGGATGAAGGTAGAGTCTAGATTTTATTGGTCACTACCACACAGCGGCAAATCTTTTCCAAAAGCTATGATGAGATAGAGGCTCTGTTGAGTCTCATTTCAGCTGGGAACCAAGATTATCAGGATTTAGGTAGAGGTTTTACAAAAACCAAAGTCCCAGGGAAGCTTGAGGTTGATGGTGTAGCGGCAATCGGGCAGATATCAGTCAGTTGGTAAATGTGATTAAACAACTTAGTGACCACACCAGCTATAATCCAGGTTCATCAGGTTCAGCAAGTTCAGAGTCTCCCGCTGTCATGTGAGGCATGTGGAGAAGGTCATGCATATTCAGGTTGTCCATTAAACCTAGAGTCTATTTATTTTGCAGGTCAAAAAGTTTGTGGTGGAGGTTTTATAGGAAGTAGTTACAATCAGGGGTACAGGAATGAAGCAAATCCTTCATGGGGAGGAAATCGAAAATTTTATAGGCCCCAAAACAACTTCTACAAACCTCAGGCATGTTAGTTCTTTAGAAGAGACCATGAAGAAGTAGATAGTTCAGTAGACTCAATTGGTTAATAAGAGGCAGAAGTCAATCCAAAAGTGATGTGCTATCAGATTACAACACTTTCGACGCTTAAAACTGTGAAAATAGCATGGACTTAGGTATGTTTATATAGATATAAGGTGTTTTTACTTTATTTTTAGGGAAAATATGTGTTTGAGCAAAAATGTGCAAAAGATGAAGAGAAGTGCAAAAAAGAAACCAAGTATTGATCTCAGTACGAGAAGTATAGAGACTCATGAAAAAGCTTAGAAGGCTGGAACAATGCAAAGGCAACGTACGACTCTCAGTACGAGCCGTACCAAGCTAGTACAAGCCATAACTGGACTTGTGGAATTTTTTAGAGATATTTGCACAAGTAAAGTCTCCTGATACAGGTAGCACCTACGGATCATAGCATCTACCTAGGACCTATACTAGGAGCTGTGGAAAGTTTAAAGTGATCTTAAGGACATGGTATAACTCATGATACGAAAAACTATTATGAGTCATAGGAGTAAGGTACGAGGCGTACCAAGACACTCGTAGAAAACTTTAGATGATGTCAAAGATCTCAGAGCCAAACCATGATTGGATTTTACAACTCGTGGGATTATGTTACGAGTCGTACCAAATCTCAACACTTAGCCAATTCTACAGAAGCCAAGGAATGTATGAGACAAGGCACGACCCGTACAATCCTGTTACGGGTCATCTGATGAGTCATATGAAGTGTTAGCGTCAGATTTGGTTATTTCCTTGTTAACTTAGGAAAAGAATTTTATTGTTTGTATAAATACGTTTGATGTTTCTTTTAGGTAAGAGAAGGTTAGAATTAGTTGGTTGTCAATTGTTATCAAGTTTGTAATTAGTTTTCTACAACACTGAAGAGAAATTCTTGAGAATCAAAACTTGGATTTCTCAATTGTTCTTGATTTTGTTCATCATATTCTATTGCAATATTCACAGTTGGTTTTATTTCAATCATCATTGTATGTATTTAATTATTTGTTTTTATATGAATACTAATCACAATCTTACAATCATGAGAGGCTAAAACCTCCACAACTAGAATTGTGAAAACCATGGTGGATTAACATACTAGGGTTATGGAAAGTGATTCGAAACAATTGCTAAACTCTTGTATTATATTTTCTTCATTATTATTGTTTCTTAAAGAAGGGCAATGTTAAGACTTGCTTGAATTCTTCGCTTGCTTCAACCTAGAGAGGTAGAGATTAGAAAAAGAGAATTACAACAACACCTTGATTTTATGATGATTATATGAAATGAGCTACGGTCGTATGATAGTCAATTTGGAACAAATTGATAATGGTTAAATTTAAATCGCTCATGAGACCAAAACCGATGATTGAGTATTTTCATCCAATAGGGATGAACCAGTCGTTTGGATAAACCCTAATTATCCGTTCTACAAGTAAGCATTGGGATTTATCATGAGTATAAACCTAAAGTAGTTATGAACCCATAGGGAACAATTACCCTAGTTAATTGCAAATCTTTATTAGCAACACTTGATTTTTATGCTTGTTTTATAATTTTTTTTGTATAAACCCCCCAATTTTGAGATATCCCACCGAAAAGTTTAAATACTGGCATTAGTCTAGTTCTTACCATATTCCCTGTGGGTTCAACCCCAACCTCTTTATTAGGTTCTTTATTGAGAACATCCGCTTCATATTTTTTAGGAGTGTGATTTTGAGCATTATCCAAAATATGGCGCCAATAACGAGAAATACGATTAAGATTAGATTAATTGCTTTTATTTAACTTTTGGTTCTTATTTACTCATTTACGTTTTCTTTTGTTTTTGACACCCACAAGTTGTTTCTTGGTGAATGCCAAGTACTCGACTGAGTGGAAACCCCCTGATTCCTTTGGATCACAAAATTGAAAGAACATTGTGAAGGATGGATAACCAAGAGCAGAGAGATGCGTATCTTGCTGAAAAAGATAGGCTAGCTGAGCTAGCTCGGCAAGATGCACTTCAGGAAGCCGACGATGCTCAAGATGAAGTTGTGAATGCTGGTAGCCATAGAAGGGGCAACAGAGGTCAGAGATATGCCCCTTATTTCTTTGATGAGGATGACCTGAATATTGATGAAGTTGGGTCAACTAAAGCTACCATACCACCCCGTTTGCCTGTTGGGGAAAAGTTTGACATTACTAGCACCATGATACAGTTGCTGAATATGAAAGGGGTGTTTAGTGGTCATGCAACTTATGATGCCAACCTGCACATATTGAACTTCATTGGAATATGCAAGGCGTAGAGGTTTCCCGGTTCAGTCAAGACGTAATAAGGCTGAGACTCTTCCCATTCTATCTATCAAGGGAGGCTGTTTTATGGTTATCAAAGTTGCCCAACGACTCCACTACAAAGTGGAGGGAGCTCAAACAAGCTTTTATAGGGAGATTCTTCCCTCCCTCCAGGATTCTACAACTTAAGGATGAGATCTACAATTTCTAACAACTGTAAATGGAGGCATTGCATGAAACCTGGTTGAGATTTAAGAAGAAGTTGACCAAGTGCCTAAATCACAAAATTCCCGATCACAGTTTGTTGGAGATTTTCTACAGGTCATTGAACAATAGTACTAAAGCTGTGGTAGATACTGTGGCGGGAGGAGTTCTGATGAGTAACACATAGGAGCAAGCTGTCACTATTCTTTACAGAGTGATCAAAACTGACAACGCCTGACACACACGGGAAGCAGACGCAGTTGTTGGTACATATATGAATACAGACCAACGAAATAAAGAGGAGAAGCGTGATCAGGAATTAGTCCACATGCACACATCATTGGACCTGCTCACAAAACATATCATGGGTGCTGGAGAAAGAAAAGTTAATGCAGTGGGAACATAGGGATAGGAACCAGGGCTAGAGCATTCAGATTCTGAGGAGGAGGCAAACTTCTTAGACAACCAGGTGGCAAGTTTTTGGGCCAATGCCCAAGGGTCTGGACAGGACACGTGGCCCCAAGGTTCTAGAAATCAAGCTTGGAGCCAATATAGAGACAACTACAATTGAAATGGGTACAGAGACCGAAGATGAGGTTGTGAGCGAGAGGGGAAATGGAGAAGGAATGATGGTTACCGCGACAACCGACCAGGATTGTACGTGCCTCCTAAGGCACTTAAAGGGGAGGCTGAACAGTCAATGTTGGAGCGCATGATGGCTGAGATGCTCAAAAAGGTGAGATCCACAGAGGAGCAACTGAAAGATATTCGTGGAGATATATCTAGAAGGGGTTAGAGAGTCGAGTCCAATTCCACGACCATCAAGAAAATAGAGCAACAGTTGGGTTAACTGTCACCATCCCTGAACCCCAGGCAAAAGGGAACACTACCTAGCAACACAGTTCAAAATTTGAAGAATGAAAGTCACTGTATGGCTGTGATGAGTAAGAGTAGAAAGACCACAATTGACCCCCCTACTCTGCTGGTTGTAGTGGAATTACAAAGGAAGAAAGAGAGCGTGATTGATGATGATGAAGAAGTTGCTGAGCAAGAGCTTAAGGAAGAAGCTGAGCTTTCTGGAGGCTCCAGTTGTTAAGAAGGAGCCTGAAGCTGAACAAGGAAAGAAACAATGGGCCTCACAAATTTACAAGGCTATCCTATGACCACTGCCACCATTCCTCAAAGAATGAAGAAGAAGGTGGAAGATAGTAATCATAAATTCCTGTCTATGCTTAAACAATTATCTATAAACATACCATACGTCGAGCAATTTGAGCAGATGCCGGGATACACCAAGTTTATTGAAGGACCTTGTCACCAAGAAAAGGTCTGTTGTTCTCGGGCAAAATAGCATGCCCGAGTTACGCTTTATAACATAAATTAGTCTTGTTTATCTAATTAATTATGTACATTTTCATGTAATTTTATATAAATGTTTTTATATAAATGTGAATATATGTGCTAATCCAACATGATTAGTCCTTGTTTGTAAAGTTTCAATGATTTTGAGGAATAATTTATAAGTTGGTGAAGGAGGAATGGAGTCGGAAGCAACTAGGAAAAGTCAAAGAAGGAGTAGGCTATGGCAAGGCTGGTCGCGCCATAACAGGCCACGCCGTGCGTGTGTCAGCGCCCAGTCACGTGCCACGCCTATGCCAGTGTTACAGACGCTAAAAGCGTAGAGCACCGCTCCTAGCGCCTGCACACCTACGTGCCATCCGCGCCGACGTGGATGTGTCATCGCTACGCCCATGCAAGCAGACACGCTGCCAACGTGGCAAGGGCTGCCTAGGTCAATTTTTTGGGCAATTTCCAGAGCCTCCAGCTGTGTCACGGAGGCAGTGTTCGCGATGCACTCCGTGAAATGTTTCTTGTTATTCCGGGAAAAATCTCTTACCAATATAAATAGCACACTTAGGTTCATTTTTACAGATTCTGACTTGGTGGAGCAAGAACGTGCTACAGGTAGTTGAGGGACTCAAAATCTTAGGGTTTTTCTATCTCTTTCTCCTTTCTTTCAATTGTTTGAAAGTGATTTACACTCATTTGATGATTTTTAATCCACAAACGAGTGGCTAATTTCACTTCTTGCTGAGGTTAATAACATTTGTATTGAAATGTGATTGTTAATCATTTGGTTTTTCATCTTTTCTTCCATGGTTGTTCTGTTAATTCTTGTTCTTACTGCATTAATATTTGGCCAATGTTAATGTATATCTAAAAAGTCCGGGTTTCACTTGAGAGAGCACAAATTGGAAAGTTGTGAATTAATAGGATATGATCTTTTCTTAGTTTGGGAAAAATTGAGAATTGATTCACCTTTAGGATAGAAATATACCCGAGTCATATTAGTCAATTACTTTAATCAGTTTTGTATGGCTAGAACATGAATTGCTTCTTATCACGTAAATGTAGGTGGAAGGTTCATGATTCTTAAGGTTAAATACGAGAGTTTTAATATAGGCATAAGTTCCGACTAAAAACCGGAGGAAAGATTAACCAACTTGTATCGATAATTAATTTCCTCTACATGTTCGTTTTCTTTTAGCCTCAGCATGCTCACATTCATAGTTCGACTAACCGTATATTCATTTTAGACTTAGTGTTAAATTTAGGAAAAAATATAAAAACTTTTCTTTACATTGCTATGGTTCCGTATTTTTAGAGTTACGCTTAATTGACATTTGAGTAGATTTGCCTTGTAGTCCAAATTCCCGTGGGATCGATACTTGGCTTACTTGAGACATTTACTACTTGTTCGACCACGTGCACTTGCGTGTAGTCATCCGTGACTAATCGGTAAACAAGTTTTTGGCGCCATGTTTGGGACTCGGCAATTGGCAAAATTTTTTCTTATGTTAGCTTACAAATTCTATATAAGTGCTGACAACTTGGTCTTGAATTTTGGTTTTACATCCTTTTTGATTTTTTTCAGATACCCTTCTTGATATGACATCGTGGAACACAATTGGTTTAAATGGTGGATACTCATATGCCCCGACGAATCTTGTATGAATTTCTGCCGAGGACCCTACTCTGTGGCAACACTATAACACTTACAACATATGTGGTGGACAAGATGGCCATTGGGATGGCTGTCCGAATGCATACTCCCCTCCCCGAGCCCCTACTATGATCCTTCTGTTGTTTTTGATGAATATAGGCAGTTGAAAATGAGGACCTGGGACGCCAAGCCCGAGTGGAAGACATGTTTAAACAACCTGAGCAATCGTAGGCAATGAAGGAGGCAATGGCAACATTGATCGCTCAAGAAGAGGAGAATGAAGAGGCTCTAAAAAGGATGAGCGTTAAATTCACTGGAGATGGTTGCCGAGGCTGAAGCTTGTGATCAGTTGCAGCATGCGCTGTAGGCTTATATTCGAGAGGAATTACAAGAGGAAGACAAGGGTGAATTTTCGATGAAGCCCGACATTTAGAACTCCTTGAGTGTCCCCTGATGAGCCCATACTTATAGAAAATTCGTCTGGGGAGAAAGTACAGAGTATACCCCATTGGACACTAATGGAGAGATAGATGTTGATGCGAGAAGAGGTATACAAGTAAGGAGGTCAATCACAATGCGCCGTAATCAAGGTGCATTGGACCCCACTCAAGCATTTTTCTACCTTGAGTTTGGTTGACGACATAGAAATAGAGTCTTCCGAGCTTATAGAGAAATGTCGGAGGACTGCCCGTATATTCTAAAATTTGCTGATCCCAATAGACAGAATGACTTCACTTACTTAAGGACCAATAAACGTCAAAGGCGACATCTACCGCTTGGTCCTTTCATCTTTTCACCACCACCCCGGAGCATAAGAGGAAATTAGAGAAGAAATTAGGGGTGAGATTCATATCCTCAAGGTGGAGGAAAAGTGGTGAAACTTGATACGTCGTGCCGCGACAGAAACAGGGCGTCGCTTGGAGGCAAACCCAAGGGTATCCATTTTAATTTCTTGCATTGTTACGCATTTTATTTATTTTTCATCTTTTATTGTTTTGGTGGAAAGTTACAGATGGAGGGAAGTCTGAGTACCCTCGAGGAGGAAGCTAACTAGCATGGAAGAGAAAAAGTGTGGGTCAAAACACCCACCTCGTAAAGTTGAAGAATACCATGTTGTTTGCTAGCCTAACGGGCTCAGGAGTATTTCTCACCCTCTTAAAACGTTAATTTGATGCTATGAGGACATAGCATGATTCAAGTGTGTGGGGTGAGGGAAATTTCAAGGGAAATTTAAAAAAAATTGTGCTTAATGAATTGTTGGTGAATGTAACGCTTGTGTGAAAAATTGAGAAATTTGAAAAATTTTGTGAGTCAAGCATGAATTCATCACCTGGTTTTTCTTGCTTCATTTTTTTCCGACGTGGGGTCTTTGAACCGAAGAATAAAAATTTCCTTGTCTCGTATATAATGTTTGTAGTCATAGTTAGGGACTTTTTCCGACGATGGATGGATGACGACCGCCTTGAGGGAACAGTCAAGAGGGTTGGCTTCTTGAACCCGTAGAGCTAATTGATGGCTTTATGTTCTTGTTATGTGCTATGCATGATTGTAAGATACACGTGTGGTTAGTGCTGGGCGCTACGTAAGAAGTGTATAACTTTGTGTGAGACACTTAGCTCTTGAATTTGACTCATTATGATTGAAGCTTGTACGTTTGAATTCGTGATTAGCCGAAGTTATGAGTCTGCCGAATGTGTCTTAATTTGAGCATGTGCCATGAGTGTAAGGTTTTCGAATATTCCGTGCTAGTCAGGAATGTCTAGAACTTGCCTGGTGTGTATATAAAAGTAAATGAAGGATGTGAATTGTAGAGATGATTTAGGCATTTCTTTGAATGAACCCAAATGTTATCCCTCACTTTACCTAACTTGAATACTTAATCCTAGTTAGCCCCATTGAGCCTTAAGTTTCCATTCTTTGATAGCCGCAACATAAGCTTAACTTTTCTTTCATTATCCTTTGAATTTGATCCAAAACTGCTTATGAAAAAAATCTGGAAAGAGTAAAGGAGTGAGAAGAATGAAAAGAAAGGAAAAGGGAAGTGTAAAAGTCGAGAAAGGTCAAAGGTGCACTTGTGTGAAAATGGTTGATTATTAGTAAGGAGTAAGAAAACAATGAATGAAAAGTATGTATAAAACTCCCATTAATAAGTAAAAGTCAAAAGAAATGGGGGAACAAAAGAGAAAAGGAAACTACCAAGGATAAAAAGGTGGAAGTAAGGGAAGAGAAGTTCTAATGAGGGCGTGATATATTAAAAGCGCTTAGGAAGATAGTCACTTACACGCTGCACAATACTTACCCGTACCTGAGTTAAATTACAACCTAAAAAGTCCTACTTGATCTTACATTCATACATCCTCAAATTAGTGGAGCAAACACTATGGGCAAGCTTATGGGTCATTACATGATGCATGTGAATTATTTGTGAGAGTGAGTGAAATTCTAATTCATGTGTACCTACACATGTTGTGATGTAAAAATTATTTTTGCGTATGAAATTGGGTAACTCTCTTTCCGTGAGGGCACATGTTTAATGAAGGATATACTTCATGTGGGATCTCTTAATCGCCTGATTTGCATGAGTTTGCGAAGATTGAGAGTCGATTCTTGAGGTTAAGAAGTCTTAACATAGCTGTATTTCATTTCATTGATCAAATCGTGCATGCTCTATTTTTAGCTTGTTATCTTAGATAATCATTATAGCCTTAGCTTGAATTGCCTGCTAAATTGGTTATGGGTGAGTCTCAATATGCATGAGATGTAAAGGTTGTTCATGACGAACAAGGTTTAAGTGTGGGTTGTGATCTCGCAAAATAGCATGCCCGAATGACGCTTGATAACCTAAATTAGTCTTGTTTATCTAATTAATTATGGGCTACTATTCACAATTTTATATAAATGTGAATATATGTGCTAACCAACATAATTAGTCCTTGTTTTGTAGGTTTCAATGATTTTGAGGAATAATTTATAAGTTGGGTGAAGGAGTGGAATGGAGTCGGAAGCAATCCAAGGTCGGCAAGGAGTAGGCCATGGCAACGCTGGCCGCGCCAGTAGCGTGCCACGCTGTGCGTAGGCAAGCCGCGCCTGGGGCCGCGTGCCACGCCTATGCTGTGCAAGCGCGCAGACGCAAAGAAGCGGTGCAGAGCACCAATAGCCTCCTAGCGCCTGCAGCACGCAGCATCCGCGCGATGTGGGATGTGTCATCGTCATTGCCCATGCAAATAAGTGACACGCCAACGTGGCAAGGGCTGCCTAGGGTCAATTTTTGGGCAATTTCCAGAGAGCCTCCGTTTAATACGTGTCAATGAGGCAAATGCTCCGCGATGCACTCCGTGAAATGTTTCTTGTTATTCCGGGAAAAATTCCCACTAATATAAATAGCACACTTAGGTTCATTTTTACAGACTCCGACTTGCGGAGCAAGAACGGGTTGGCTGTGTAGTTGAGGGACTTAAATCTAGGGTTTTCTCTATCTCTTCTTCTTTCAATTGTTTAGAGGATTTACACTCATTTGATGATTTTTAATCCAAACGAAAGTGGCTAATTTCACTTGCTGAGGTTAATAAATATTTGTATTGAAATGTGATTGTTAATCATTTGGTTTTTCATCTTTCTTCCATGGCTGTTCTCTTGCTAATTCTTGTTCTTAATGATTAATGTTTGGTCAATGTTAATGTATACCTAAAAGTCCTATTTACCCTGAGAGAGCACGAAATTGGAAAGTTAGAATTAATAGGATATGATCTGTTCTTTGTTTGGGAAAATTGAGAATTGATTCACCTTTAGGATAGAAATATACCCGAAAGTCATATTAGTCAATTACGAATCAATTTTTGTATGGCTAGAACATGAATTGCTTCTTATCACGTAAATGTAGGTGGAAGGTTCATTATGTTCAAGTTGGGGTTAAATACTAGAGTTTTAATCCATAGGCATAAGTTTCGACTAGAAACCGGATGAAAGATTAACCACTTGTATCCATAATTTATTTCTCTACATGTTCGCTTTAGCTCTCAAAGATGCTCACATTCATAGTTCCGTACTAAACCGTATATTCATTTTAGACTTAGTACAAATTTAGGAAAAAAATATAAAACTTTTCTTTACATTGTTGTCTCCGTATTTTTAGAGTTACCGCTTAATTGACATTTGAGTAGATTTGCCCTTTAGGCGTAGTCCAGTCCCTGTGGGATCGATACTTGGCTTACTTGAGACATTTACTACTTGTTCGACCACGTGCACTTGCGTGTAGTCATCCAGACCACCGAACATCCGTGAGCTATGAGCTAGTGGGTAACATACATCATTGTAGCTCCATAGCCTCACGGGTCCTTGCACAGAAAAAGGAGGATCTAGGTGCCTTCACAATTCCATGTACTATTGGTGATGTTGAGTTCGCGAAGGAACTTTACGGCTTGGGAGCAAGCATCAACCTGATGCCATTAGCTGTGTTTAAGAAGCTGGGCTTGGAAGCCCCACACCGACTATTATGCGGCTACTGATGGCCGACCGAACTGTGAAAAAGCTTGTGGGGATCCTATTTGATGTGCTGTAAAGGTGTACATATTCATATTCCCAGCAGACTTCATGATCCTTCATTGGTAAGGTTGACTTTGAGGTCCCCATCATTTTGAGGCGACCATACCTTGCCACTGGGAGGGCTTTAGTAGATGTGGAGGCTGGCCAACTAAAATTCAGGCTTAATAAAGAGGTGGTCACCTTCAATATTTTCCGGTCAATGAAGCAACCAAATGAGTTTAAAGTGGTCTCAACAATCGAGGATGAGTCTGAGTTTCTTGACGCAGTCTAAGTAGTCAAGAGACTTGCGTTGTGCCGCGATATTAAATCAGACTTTTCTTGGGAGGGAACCCATAAGGTGGTTTGGTGAAGTTTGAGTAACTGAACAACCTTCATCGTGCCGCAACATTAAATCAAGCACTTCTTGGGAGGCAACCCAAGCTTATTAACTTATGGTGCTCAGTGTGCAGGTAAAATAAAAATAGGTAGCAAAAAAATTGCAGTGCAAATTGGTATTACAAGCCTTAGTACGACTCATAAGAGCATTTTATGGGCCATAGTATGAGTCGTGGTGAGAAGTAAAGATATGGCCTACTACATGAGTTCATGGTACAGTTGGTCTTACGACTGTTAAATAAATTGTACGGGTCGTAGTACTCACGGTACCTATGAACTATGAAAAGTATGGAACTTCAGTTCAGAGTGACCTAGGAGTCATGGTACGGTTCGTACCTTCATGGTACAAGTCCTATGATAAGCTTGTAGGTCCATATGTAAGTTTTATAAACCTCTACTAACGAGTCCTAGAAATGAGTCGTAGGTCCTTCCTATGCCTCATGGTACGAGTTGTGATAGGCAAAATTACCTAAGTTGACCCAACTCGACCCAAATTTTTAAAAATTTTCCCTAAAACTATTTAAATTTCAAAATCTGCAGACCCTTCTCCCACACACACAAAACCATAACTCACAAACATTTCCACATTTTCCTCACACCCTTAGCTCAAGAAAAAAGAGGATTGAGCAAGAATTATGATATATTAATACTACCCAACTTGAGTTTCAACCCTAGTTACTTACACACACACGAAGTGAGCAAGAGATTGCACAAATCAAGTATGTAACTACGCTTCGAGTCGGGAAAAACTACCTTCGTGCTTGTATGAATATGTTTAACAACTGGGAGTCCTCAAAATTCATGAAAAATAGATGAGGATAATGATAAGAAATTTGCATTATGACAGGGTAGGACTCGAGAATGCTTAAAATTGAATTTAAATTGATATGAACTGAGTTACAGATTATGCATTGAAAAGGGAGGACCGAGTAGTTAAAAATGAGAAAAATGCATGCCTAGAATTGGGTAATTCTGAGTACCCAACACAAATTGAATTTACCTGCAAACCTTACATGAACAAAGGCATGGATAGGATTCACAAGCCTTCCCACGACTCGTGGTTTCACACTACAATTCGTAGGATGGTTCGTTGGGACTGTCCTAAGCCAAATATATGACAAGTAATTGGTACAGAACCTAGTACGACCCGTGGTAAACTACTATGAGTCATACCTATCTATCGTACTAGGAATTTGAAAAGGGTCCAGTCTAAAGGCAACAGTACGATCCTTACTAGGATTCATCGAATCGACTTACGACTCATACCATGAGGTGTGAAAAAATACAGAACAATGGGTATTAAGAAGTATCTTTATACTACTCGTGGTACAGATCTTACCTTCATGGTACAAATCGTACCTCAAAGTCGTGAATATGACCTGAAACAGTACGAGTATTAGTATGGATCGTACCTTCTAGGTACGACTTGTACTGTAGAACTGTAAAAAAATTTTAGAGGGAAGTTTTTTTTTTTCTTTTCCTTAGGTATGAAGTTCTAACCCTTTTTCTCTATAGGTACAATGACTATGAAAAAGAAAGCAATGAAATCTACTAAAGACAAAGTTGTTAGGGCGGATATAGCTACTTGAACGACATTGGGAGATGATCCATTGGACTTTGAGCATGCAGACACCTACCCTAGTGGATCAGTAGAAGAATATAGGGTCGAGACATCTGAAACTGATGGGACCCGAACCACTAGGGCAAAAGCTAAAGCCTAGGCAAAGACAGCTACTGCCACATCTGCTAATTCTCCCCAATCTGAGGAGGGAGTTGAGGAAAGAGTCCAAGAGTCCAGTAGTGACTCTAATGATGATGAGGGGTCTGAGGAGGCCCAATCCGTCTATGGAGATAGTGAGTTCAGATCTGATGAAGAGGCAACCAATGCTGAGCAAGAGTAGACTCCGCGGAGAATCGTACTATTCGGTGGAGAGTATTAGGTGCATAAGAGATCTACGAACAGGGTCTCCCTCTCATTTCCAAGAAAAACCCCAAGAAGAGTATTCAAGAAGAGCCGTGGATCCTCACCGATGCACTAAATGAGGTGGAGGAGATGAAGTGGATATTTAGCTACGACGGGTTTGAATGGATGGCTAGATCCCCGGATCGATACACTTCAGAGTTCTTCCAGGAGTTCTAAGCAAATTATTTTTCTACCATGGAACAAAAAGCAAAGGAGGGGCAGAAAGTCAGAGATTATCCCAAGTTGGAGAGCGTAATGGTGTGAGGCCGCACTGTTGACATATCCGAGAGTACTATTGCTAGGGTATTCTATGGGCCTCAATTCATACCACTATACATGACACCAGTGTTTGACTACCAAGTGGATTCCATGAAGAAGATCAAGAAGTTAGGCATTGAGGAGTGGAAGAGTCAAATTATGTGGCTGCCTAGGGTCATTGCTGAAGATACGGAGGAGGCAGAATGGGTGACTAGTGGAAAGCAGGTCACCAAGAACTCATTGAATTTCATAGCAAAAGCCTGTTGGGCGCTAGTTCTCCATAGGTTGGCATCGACAGTGAATGAAAATAAATTCAGTGCAGACAGAGCAACATTCGTGGCATGTATCATGTCATGATACTCCATCAATATTTTGAGGGTCATTGCGGAGGAGATCTGATATCGGTCCATTCAATTGAGCACTACTATCCTATTCTCGAGTCTCATATTCAGATTGAATATGGAGGCAGGCTTCAAGGTGCATCCTACCGAGAAGCGGTTGATTGGAGGATAGCAGACAATGAACATTGGGTTGATCCGAGATGAAATAAACCCAGTGAGCCGAGCACGACTTTCTACCGCAGTCCCGGTACCACGAGCAGTTGGGGGCGAGTAGGTGAATGCCCCCAACTCACAGGATCAAGATAAGACACCGGTTACAGACACCGGTCATTTAGAGGCAGCTCATAGCACCTCCACTGCACCACCTATGGGCCATTCGGTCAGACCCTAGCAAGATACATGCTCGTGCCTTAGAAATTTATCCAACGGATGTCAAAAAGACTGACCGTGATGGAGAGAAAGGCGCAGTCTATGATGGCAAATGTGAAGCCTTGGGTGAAGGCTGAGATTGAGGCAGTTGCATAGGCTTTACATGCTAGATTTGAGTTTTAACAGTCGCTTCAACGAGCGCATGGCAGAGCAGACTACCATTGGTAGGATCCATGTGGAGTTGGGGACTCTTCAGAGCTAAGCGACTGATCTGTCATCTTGATGGCCGGCAATTCTAGTAGCCCCCACTCTTTCTGACCTTAATATCGGGATAGATGATGAGCTTGATTTGGAGGCATATTGGGAGCCAATCGGAGCTGAGGGAGGAAAGGGAAAAAAGGGGTCTCATAGGATGTTGGAGATGAGACTGTAAAGAAGAAGGGAAAGAATGAAAAGAAAGAGCGCAAGCGGGAAATATTGGAGAGTTAGTAGACTCACGACGAGCATAGGTCAGAGCATCTTGAGAGAGCAAGAGGAGCGGGTAGCTCCACCACCGCCCATGCCTAGCATGTAGGTGGCAAGGACCCTTTGGGAGAGCAATATTCAACATTATTCTAGAGGTCGCAAAAGAGACCACTACTGCTGACGGGGTGACCATCCCCCCTATTGATATACCTTTGAGTGCGTCGGCCACTGCTAGCGCCATGACTGTAGCGGAGGTACTACCTCAGCAGGATGATAGGAGCGCTTAGTGTGCCATAGCTATGTTCTCTTCCTTATGTTTTATATTCTATCCTACGGGTACGAATCATTCTTTTCAAAAAGGGAAGGGGTGTACTTGTATATTCTTCGGGATTTTTGGATTCATCCAAGAGTTTTTATTGCTGTGGTTCTTTTCCCTCGGGCATGCTATCTAGTAGAACCAACATGTTTAGGACGTTTTTGTTAATTAGAAAGTATATTAGGATTACTCACCCAATAAAATGCATTAGTTTTTATGTTTTGAAAAAATGACCCTGTTTAAAATTTTTACTGATTAGTTGTGTACTTGTTGATTGCAAAACATGATTTTTGTGAATCTTTTGGTGTCAGTTAGTGTATTAGAATGAGTAGTTATAGTTGGCCATGTATGAACCAGATAGGTAAAATGAATGTAAAACATGTACCATGAGTGAGTGAGGTCATGTACCTAGTTCAATACTACGTAGAGGATCTAGAACTTTCCCCATTGGCCATTGCATAGGTTTTAGGATGGTTGGTTAGGAAAGGATCGTAGGCCCTTTTTGTTAAGCCTATTTTAGCTTAAATTACCCTACCAAAATGATATGATTCCATTGATCCCAATTTTGAGCCTTAGATGGACCATTTTTCTTTGATTAACCGATTTACTTTACCCATTTTTTATAATAAACCTGTTTTTGCCCTGGTCCCTCCTAGGACATTGTGAACCTCAACCTAGGCAAAATGCCTAAATTGAGGGTGGCTAGAGTAGGGGTGCATAGATTATAGGGAGGTGAAAAAGGAAAAAAAAGAAAAAGGGGGGTTAAAAATGAGTTGTGGTGTGACAAAAGAAAAAAACGAGCTGAAAAAGAAAACACAAATGAGAAAATTGAATGAAAATTTGAAAACACACCACACCTATACATTGCATAAAAATGGAGAAAAGGGAGGGAAAATTTGAAAAAGTGAAAAGGGTGAAATAAGTGAAAAGTGGAGCCACATGTATGTAGTGCCAAGGAGGGTTTAGTCACCAAAAATCCTATATTTACCATACTCGTCCCGAAAGCCTACATTACAAGCCGAATAAAGTCCTATAGTGATCCTAGACTGATTATCCAAAGAGTCATAGTAGAGAAAATAAGGGCAAGCCTATGGTATCCGATGTGCATCATCTGGAACATCCTTGTGAGAGTGAGAGTTACTTTTTCAGTCCCACGTTTCATATTTTCATATATATGTGAGTTGGGGACTTCATATGCTGTAAAGGGTACATGGTTTGTGTTTTACTCTACCATCTATTTGAGTGAAAACCATAGGTAATGACTTGATTCTCTGCTAATAACTAGATGACATATCTTGATCCCTGTTTATCATGGTTTGTGGTCACTTAATGTGCATATGCTGATTTGGTTTACCTGGAGAATGGTCAAAAGATGTTTGTGTTAATCGTGCATGTTTTGATTGGTGTTGGCTGTAGTATCCTAGGTTTATTTTCTAGTTAAGCATCGTTTTCAGTTTTTGTCTTCTTTGCCTGAGGACATGCAAAAGTCTTAAGTTGAGGGTATTAATGTGCCATGAGTTTATAGCACTTTCGATGCTTAAAACTGGGAAAATAGTATGGACCTAGGTATGATTATATGGATATGAGGTGTTTTTACTTTGTTTTCAGGAAATATAGGTGTTGGAGCAAATATGTGCAAAAGATGCAGAAAAGTGCAGAACAACAGCCAAGTACTGATCTCAGTATGAGCCGTACCTTGATTGTACTAGCCGTACTGAGACTCGTCAAAAAGCTCAAAAGGCTGGGATAATGCAAAGGCAAAGTATGACTTTCAGTGCTAGCTGTACCAAGCTAGTATAAGTTGTAATAGGAATCGTGGAATACTTCAGAGATATTTGCACAAGTAAAGTCTCCTGATATGGGTAGAAGCTATGGATTGTAGCATATATCTACGACCCGTACCAGGAGCCGTGGAAAGTTTCAAGTGATTTTAAGGACTTGGAAGAACTCATGACACGACAAGTTGTTACGAGTCATAGAAGCAAGGTACGAGGTGTACCAAGACACTTATAGAAAACTTTTGAAGATGTCAAAGATCTTAGAGTCAAACCATGATTGGATTATACGACTCGTGGGATCATGTTACGAGTCGTACTAGATGCCAACACTTAGCCAATTCTGCAGAAGCCAAGGAATGTACATGACAAGGCACGACCCATACAATCCTGTTATAGGTCGTATGATGAGTCGTGGGATGTGTCAATGCTAGATTTGGTTATTTCCCTATTAACTTAGGAAAAGGATTTTATGGGCTATATAAATACATTTTATGTTTCCTCTAGGTAAGAGAAGGTTAGATTTAGTTGGTTTTCAATTGTTATCAAGTTCGTAATTAGTTTTTGACAACATTGGAGAGAAATTGTTTAGAATAAAAACTTGGATTTCTCAATTGTTCTTTATTTTGTTCATCATATTCTATTGCAATATCCATAGCAGGTTTTCTTTCAATCATCGTTATAAGTATTTAAATATGTGTTTGTCTATGAATACTAATCACAATCTTACAATCATGAGAGTCTAGAACCTCGACAACTAGGGTTGTGGGTACCATAGTGGACTAACAAACTAGGGCTACATAAAGTCATTCGAACCAATGCTAAATGCTTGTATTTTATTCTCTTCGTCTTTCATGTTTCTTAATGAAGGGTAACGTTAAGACTTGCCCGAATTCTTTACTTGCTTGAACATAGAGAGGTAGAGATTAGGAAAAGAGAATTACATCAAATACTGGATTTTATGATCATTGTATAACTTGAGCTGCGGTCGTAGGATAATTAATTTGGAACAAATTGATAAAGGTTAATTTGAAATAGACCTAACCCGATGATTGAGTATAATCATCCAATAGGGACGAACCAGTTCTTGGGATTAACCCTAATTATCAGTTCTACAAGTAAGCACTGGGATTGATAATAAGTGTAAACCTGAAGTAGTTATGAACCCATAGGGAACACTTACCTTAGTTAATTGCAAATCTTGATTAGCAATACTTGGTTTTTTACTCTTGTTTTTCTATAAATCCCCCAATTTGGAGATAACCTACCAAAAAGCTTAAATACCGACATTATTCTATTTCTTACCATATTTCCTATGAGTTCGACCCCAACCTCCTTGTTGGGTTTTTTATTGACAATGTCCACTTCATACTTTGTCAGGAATGTGAGTTTGAGCGTTGTCAATGAGTTTGAAAGGAAAATGGGTCAATTGGCCGTTCTGTAGACAAACAGACCACAAGGGGCACTTCCAAGTAACATTGAGAAGAACCCCAAGGAGAATGTTAGCACAATCTCTTTGCGCAGTGGAAATGATCTTGGTGAAGTGATACCCAGAGATACAAGGCAGAGATAGGGTACGTTTCAAAGTCCATGAAGAAGATTGGTGATTCAAGTAATTCATTGTCAAAAGTGGTAGAAGCTAGATCACCTCCTTAATTTCTACTGAGATTCAAAAACCATAAGGAGGACACAACTTGTAAGAAGTTTCTTGATGTGTTGAAGAAGGTACATATAAATCTACCATTGGTAGAGTTGTTGAAAGAGGTTCATAAGTACGCCAGGTATCCAAGGGATATTGTTGCAAACAAAAGATGGCCCACTGAGTTCGAAACTGTAGCTCTCATAGAAGAGTGCGTTGTAGGGTTCAAAACAAGATTTTGAAGAAGCTGAAAGATCTTGGGAGCTTCACTATTCCAGTCACAATTGGAAGTCGAGAGGTCGGCTTAGCATTGCATGATCTGGGTGCAAGCATTAATCTCATGCCTGCATCATTGTTAAAATGTCAGGGTTTAGAGAACCACATCCCACCATAATGACATTGTAGTTAGTTGATAGGTCCATCACGTATCTCTGGGGCATTATTGAGGATGTGTTGATAAAAGAGGGACCATTCATCCTGCTAGTGGACTTCATCATCCTTAACTATGAGGCGGACAAAGCAATTCCCATCATTTTGGGAAGAGGCTTCTTGTCCACCGCTGACGCAGTTATAAGGTTGAAGTCAGGAAAGATGTCAATGACTGTGGATGACCAAGAGGCAGATTTTGATGTGTTCAGGGGGAGCACAATGATGGAGCCAGGAAATTCTAAGTAGGTTGTTGAGAAACATGTGTTGCGATTTGAAACACCAGGAAAGCAGGTTAGTAATCATCTCATTTAATTAGAGGAGTGAGAAGTCTTGCATCGTGCTGTTATGTTAAATTAGCTGTTGTACTGGAGGCAGTCCGTGAATGTCGTGCCATGACTATAACTAAGGTTATTGGTGGGAGGCGACCCATCTTTCTAACACATTTTTGTTTTGTAGAGACAAAGAGGGAATTTGAGGTGAAAAAAATGGAGAAAGAAAGCTGGAAAAAATTTTAAGTTCGGGGAAAAATACCTGGTGTGTTGCACCAGGTGTTGAACTTTAGAAGAAGTTTTTTTAAGGGTTGACATAGTGGTTGGCGCGACGCACCAGACCCAATTCACTAAGATTTTTTTCTAAGTGTAGAGTGCAATAGGTGGCGCGCCGTTCCATGTGTAAGTTGGGAAAAAATCTTTTGGGTCCATGGGTAAAATTTGACCCAAGGACCTGAAAATTAATATTCATGACCCGAATGGTGACCCGGATCGTAGTCATAGGACAAGGGACCCCAAGTCGACCCATGACATAAGCATTATATTAACTCATTTCATAATAATGAAGAAGACATAAATATAAACTTAGCGGAAGTCTCATACAATGACACATCAGAACAACATCCGAAGCTATACATACATAAGTCTGAAAGCCACTAGTCTAGACGAGTTGATGGGAAAAGACCCCAACAAACTCCACAAAACATGAAACTAAAATAAGACATGAAATTGATGGTCTAGTCCTCGAAGATGAGGACTCACCGATCCCAGGTTGATAAGGACTCTGTAAAGATGATTAAGATCGGGGCTGGAGCGGCAAGTTGGGTCATGTATCATGAAACGATACAACATAGAAACTATGCGGTCAGTACGTGGAATGTACCGAGTATGCAAGGTAAGTAAAACCACTTAAGTAACGAAATCATTTAAAACATCTCATAACATATCATAAGCATTAAAATATAAGTAGATGGGTTGCATGCATTCATTCTAAAATTGCAATCTTATCATAACATAACCATGAGTTAAACCTTGCTTTTAGAAGATGCATGCGTAAAGTAATCATCACGAGTAATGAATATGAAAATCTGAATGGTATAGATAGTGGGATACTCGTCACTTAACCGACATACAACGATTGAGCTTACGTGGTCCAAACTAACACAATCAAGTGGGTAGAGCCATCCATAACCTTGCAAGAGTGATAGACGATACCATGATATCGATATCAAGCTTAAGGGCNNNNCACAAGGGAGGTCCCAATAATATAATAGTATCATCCTACGTTGGGCGTAGTTCTGTGGCATAGGGTTATCGAACCTTAGACCGTTCGGTGCTAGAATCTTCTCCCAAAAACATGCAATGCTCTACATCGTATATAAGGAAGCTTAACATCATCTATTGATGAAGCTCAAGATGAATTCATGCATAACTAAACATTGTATGAAACGAAGCTCAACATTGTCCTTTTACAAAGCTGATTAATGAAATCATGCATAGACTCGACATCATATGAAAATGAAGCTCAACATTGTGCTTTGACAAAGCTCAATAATGAAATCATGCATAGACTCGACATTATATGAAAATGAAGCTCAACATTGTCCTTTGACAAAGCTCAATAATGACATACATCTCAATTATGAACTCATGCATATGAGAAGCTTTAATTGGAAACATACCACAAGCTAATAATATAAAATTTGGGAGTCTTCGCTCCGAATAATGTTGTGAGCTTATTTCGGGAAAATCATCATTTTAAATCAATATGTGGGCATTTTCCAAAGCTTTACCATACTTGGATCTATCCAATTCATTTGAACACAATATCATAATCATGGGTAGCTTTAGAAAGATTCTTTTCATCATCAAATCACATCATTATCATCATACATTCATCATCATTCTCTTCTTTAATGAACTTCTCATCCATACGCATTAAATTTCATAATTTAGAAAACATAATTTGGATTGAAAATAATTTAAAATCTTCCCAAGCTTCATCATTCATTAATATAAATATCATCTAATCATACCCATATATAGAGATTGAATAATTATGCAATTTGGTAAAAACCCCATACTTGATCATAGGAAGTTCATCATGTTTTGATAGAAATTGGGCATGGGTGTGGAAGGAGACACCCACTCATAGCCTTACATAATTGGGATTAGTGGGTTCTAACACTCTCCAATTGCCCAAGGTAATATCCCAATGGAAACCTTGAAATTTGTCCTTGAATCACTTCTTCTATCCTTCAA
>JACEIK010005409.1:3437-57335 GCA_018107945.1 Datura stramonium | reverse complement strand
GCAATATCTGAACTCTAAAATCATCAATGTCTAGGACACATAGACGACCCTTGTATAAGAGCACCTCATCTCCCCCTTGGGAGAAGACCTCCACCTTTTGACTCCGTATCGCTTTCTTCAATTTCCTCAAAATCGGATCCTCATCTTGCCTAGATTTGACATCAACCACCAAGGACGATTCTGATCCATTTTGCACGACAACACCGCCATTGGTCGAGTCGACTAATCTAACTCCCAACCTTGCGAGTCGATGGACCTCCTTCACCAACTCCTTCTTTCCCTCATCAACATGGGACACACTCTCCATAGAGAGCCTACTATGTGCATCCGCAACCACATTAGCCTTGCCCGAGAGGTAAAGGACACTCATGTCATAGTTCTTTAGTAACTCCAACCACCTCTTTTGCCGAAGATTGAGATCTTTCTGCGTGAACACATATTGCAAGCTCTTGTGATCCGTGAATACATCCACATGGACTCCATACAAGTAATGCTGTCATATCTTCAATGCAAACACCACTGCAGCCAACTCAAGATCATGGGTCGGGTAATTCTTTTCATGAACTTTCAGCTACCTTAAGGCGTATTCTATCACTTTCCCATGCTGCATCACCACACACCCGAGTCCAACTCGCGAAGCATCACGATACACCAGAAAGCCATTAGTACCCTCAGGTAGAGTCAATACTGGTGCTGAAGTGAGTCGGGCCTTCAACTCTTGGAAGCTTTTCTCATAAGCCTCCGACCATTAGAACTTTTCCTTTTTCTGAGTCAACTTAGTCAATGGGGATGCAATCCATGAAAAGACCTCAACAAACCTCTGATAATAACTCGCTAAGCCCAAAAAAGCTCCTGATATCTAATGGGTTCACTGGTCTGGGCCAATTCTTTACCTCCTCGATCTTTTGAGAATCTACTTTCATACCCTTACTTGACACCACATGGCCTAGAAATGCCACAGAGTCCAACCAAAACTTGCATTTGCTGAGCTTTGCATACAACTGCTGATCCTTGATGGTTTGAAGCACTACTCTCAAGTGAGCGGCATGCTCCTCCTTGCTCCGAGAGTATATGAGGATATCGTTGATAAACACAATCATAAACTTGTCTAGATATGCCTTGAACACCATGTTCATTAGATCAATAAAAGCTACAGGAGCATTGGTTAGCCCGAAAGACATAACAACAAATTCATAGTGACCATACCGAGTCCTGAAGGCGGTTTTTGGGATGTCACTCTCCCGAACCCTAAGCTGGTGATACCCGGACCTGAGGTCAATCTTTGAGAAACACTTGGCACCCTAAAACTGGTCAAACAAATCATCGATCCTAGGTAAGGGGTACCTGTTCTTGATGGTAACCTTATTCAACTGTCGATAATCGATGCACATGTGAAGGGAACTGTCCTTCTTTCAAACAAATAATACTGGTGCACCCCATGGAGATTTACTCAGCCTGATAAAATCCTTATCCAATAGATCCTGCAACTGATCTTTCAACTCATTTAGGTGGGCTGGAGACATTCTATAAGGAGGAATAGATATAGGTTGCTTGTCGGGAAGAAGATCTATATCGAATCAATCTCCCGCTCAAGAGGTACACATGGCAAAATCATCAGGAAAGACCTCCGAGTACTCACATACTACTGGAACTAACTGAATGCTCGGGGTCTCGGACTCCACATCCTTAACCCTAACTAGATGGTACAAACAACCCTTCGAAATCATCTTTCTAGCCTTAAGGTAAGAAATGAATCTACATACAGGCACAACTGAACTACCCTTCAATTCTAAGAGCTCACCCAGAAATCTGAATTCTACTGACCGCGTCCTACAAATAACTGAAGCATAGCATGCAAATAGCTAATCCATGCCACGATTAACATCGATATTGGTCATGGCTAACTCTATCAAATCTGCTGGGGTGACCTTATGAAGAACTGAGACCGGGCAATCTCTATACACTCATCTAGCTATAATTGAGACACCTACTGGAGTAGAAACTGAGAAGGGCTCTGATAATACATCGGGACTAACTCCGAAGCTACTGGCTATATATGGTGTAACAAAAGATAGGGTAGCCCCCGGATCTAGAAAATCATACATATCAACATGAAAAACTCTCAACCTACCGGTGACTACATTTGTTGAGGCCTCCTGCTCGTGACAAGTGACTAAGGCATAGAATCTGTTCTGGCGCTGCCTTCCAACTGTGCTAGTAGATGCCCCATGATGTGCTGTTTATGGGGGAGGGGCTGCTGAACTAGAAGATGGGCCTTGACCCCCAACCTGGTCCTTTCTTGCAGCTGGACAATCTCTGAGCATATGTCCAGGCTGCCATCATCTAAAACAAGCTCCTAACCCTGCCAAAGACTAGCCTGTGTGTCCTCGGCCACACCTGCGACAAGCTGGAATGCTAGAATCTATGGGTCTACTGCTATGACTCCTCGAGCCTAACGCTCGCCCCCTCTGATCATGTCTAGGCCTAGATGGCACACTTAGTGCTGAAGATGCTGGGGCTAATGATCTCTGGTGGGTCTGCTATCGATGTCCACCGCCAGACCTCTGCTGAGAGTATATGTGGTCCTCAGTGCTGGCACTCTTGGCCTCCCTCCCCCTTGAATGTGCTGCCTCCATCTGCTGAGCGTACAACACAATATGAGGTAAAATCCATGTCCTGATGGAGCATAGTTGTCCTGCAGTCCTTGTCAAAATAACCTGTTATACCATGCACAAATCTGCTCACCTGCACCCACTGGTCGACCACTAACTCCGGGGCATACTTAGATAGGCGGGTGAACTCGAGGACATACTCCTGAATAGTCATCCTTTCTTTCTTTAAATTCATGAACTTGGCTGCTTTCAACTCCCTCATCTCTCGAGGGAAGAACCGATCTAGGAATGCAACCTGAAACTCCTCCCATGTGATTGGACCTGCTCCTGCGACCCTGCTGCTCTTCCACTGGCGGAACCAAATATGTGCAACCCTCTTCAACTGGTAGGAGGCCAACTCTACGCACTCAGCACTACTCACCCCCATGACCTAGGTGATCTTGACAATCTCATCAATGAAGTCATGCGGGTCCTCACCTACCATGGACCCCAAGAACTCCGGCGGGTTCATTCTCAAGAAGTATCGAACCCTAGCCGCCGCCGCTTTTCCATTCTGAGGAACATGTGAAACGACCTGTTAATTGACCTGAGCAGTCAAGGCCTATGCCAACATTTGAATGGTAGCTTGAAACTCAGCATGAGCAGTTGGCTCCAGTGCTTGAGGCTCCTGAACTCATTGGTTTGGCTGATGCCCATGACCGTTTCAATCCTCGTGACCATCACCACCTCCATTCCTCCTTCCATTCATCCTTCGAGGAGCCATGATTTTGCAATCGCGAATAGCACGAAGTAGAAGTATAGAAAGGATTTTCATCGCACGACATAGATCATGAAAGAAGGAAACATTTAGTAGCCTCTTAATCATAAGTGTGGCGCTTTTCACACCCATGAAAAAGACTCTACATAATGCAGCTTTCAAACTCCCTAGGACACATCAAACCTATGGCTCTAATACCAAGTTTTTCACGACCCGAATAGGGACCTAGATCGTAGACACCGGACAAGGGAACCCGAGAGACCCCAAGTCGACCCATGGCATAAGAATTAAACTAACTTATTTCATAATCATGAATAAGACATAAATATAAACTTAGCGGAAGTCTCATACAATGTCACATCAAAACAACATCCGAAGCTATACATACATAAGTCTGAAAGCCTCTAGTCTAGACGAGTTGATGGGATAAGACCCCAACTAACTCCATAAAACATGAAACTAAAATACGACATGAAACTAAGGGTCTAGTCCTCAAAAGATGAGAACTCACCAATCCCTAGACGATAAGGACTCTGTAAATCTGATAAAGATTGGAGCTGCAGCTACGAGTCAGGCCCTGTATGATGAAACAATACAGCATAGAAAGTATGCGGTCAGTACGTGGAATGTACCGAGTATGCAAGGTATGTAAAACCACTTAAGTAAAAAAAATCATTTAAAACATCTCATTACATATCATAAGCTTTCAAATATAAGTAGATTAGTTACATGCATTCATTCTGAAATGGCAATCTTATCAGAACATGACCATGCATAGCTTTATAACATCATGACTAATTCGCAAAGCTGAAACATAAAATTTATATTAAAAAGCTGAACAATGAGTTAAACCTTGATTTTAGAACATACATGCGTAAAGTAATCATCATGTGTAATGAATATGCAAATCTGAATGATATAGACAGTTGGAGACTCGTCACTTAACCGACATACCACTATAGATCTTATGTGGTCCCAACAATCACACTCAAGTGGGTAGAGCCGTCCATAACCTTGTCAGGGCGGTGGACGATGCCATGAAATCGATATCAAGCTTAAGGGCCAATCAGGGCGAGGATAGCTCACAAGGGAGGTCCCAATAATATAATAGTATCATCCTATGTTGGCGCGGGTTCTCTGGCATAGGGTGATCGACTCTTAGCCCGCTCGGTGCTAGACTCTTCTCCCAAAAACATGCAATGCTCTACATCGTATATAATGAAGCTCAACATAGTCTATTGATGAAGCTCAAGATGAATTCATTCATAACTCAATATCATATGAAACGAAGTTCAACATTGTCCTTTGAAAAAGATTAATTGAAATCATGCATAGACTCAACATCATATGAAAATGAATCTCAACATTGTCCTTTGACAAAGCTAAATAATGAAATCATGCATAGACTCGACATCATATGAAAATGAAGCTCAACATTGTCCTTTTACAAAGCTCAATAATGACATTCATCTCAATTATTAAGCCATGCATATGAGAAGCTTTCATTTGAAACATACCACAAGCTAATAATATAAAACTTGGGAGACTTCACTCCAAACAATGTGGTAAGCTTATTTCGGGAAAATTATCATTTTAAATCAAGATGTGGGTATTGCCCAAAGCTTTACCATACTTGGATCTACTCAATTCATTTGAACACAATATCATAATCATGTGTAGCTTTAGAAACATGCTTTTCATTATCAAATCTCATCATCATCTTATGTTCATCATCATTCTCTTCTTTTATGAACCTCTCATCCATGGGCATTTAATTTCATAATTTAGAAAACATAATTTGGATTAAAAATAATTTAAAATCTGCCCAAGCTTCACAATTCATTAATATAAATATTATCCAATCATACCCATGTATAGAGATTGAATAATTATGCAATTTGGTAAAAACCCCATACTTAGTCATAGGAAGTTCATCATGTTTTGATAGAAGTGGGCATGGGTGTGGAGGAGACGCCTCATGGCCTTACATAATTTGGGAGTTAGTGAGTTCTTAATTGGGATTAGTGGGTTCTAACACTCTCCAATTGCCCAAGGTAATATCCCAATGGAAACCTTGAAATTTGTCCTTGAATCACTTCTTCTATCCTTCAACGTAGACTTTCCCCCTCTCAAAACTCCTCAAAATGATCCTTAAAAGACATAGTATAGGGCCTTAGGACTAGGAAATGACAGAAATTCCCTTACTGAATTCACTGAAAACTGGTCACTGGACCAAACAACGGATGAACCAATGGGTCGTTGGAGGATACCACGACCCGTGGTATTTGCCCGTGCTATGCATTTCCTCAGCTTTCTCTCAAATACAAAGTACGGACATACAAGATGACTCGTCCTAGGGTTCAACGGGTTGTTCCATCAGTCGTTGTTTCAATCTTCTGAAACTCTACACTTCTATTTAACGAGCCTCACCACAACTCATCGTAAGCTACAACGGGTCGTGGTTTCCATCTGTCGTCTCTAACGTGAAGGTCCACTGCCTTACCACGACTCCAGAAAATGAGCTGTCCTTTTTCACAATGGGTCGTTGTAACCCTCGTTGATACCACTGCCATCAGGCCTTACTTCTTACCACGGCTTCCTACAACCGCTCGTGGTTACATACCACAAGTCGTTGTTCCTCTCATCCTACAACCTTTTCCCCAAATTTCTGCAGTTTTGCATTTTAGCTTCCTAGGTATACTCCTAGAAACTTCCGGGGTATTACATTAATATAAACCCATAATCCATATCTTTATTTTAAATTTCCATTCCTCTTCTCTCTCTAATGAGTCAATGAAAAAACCAAATAATATTCTCTCTCTTCTCTGTGTTGGTCGTAACTCCTCTCTCTTTTTTCCCTATTGTTGTCTTCTCCAAAAATCTTGATGAAGAAAACTTTTGAAGCTCAAGTAAGCAAATTTCTTCCCTCCTTTGGTATTTAATGTTGTAAGAAAGCTCCCATTACCCTTTATTCTCAAAGCTGAAAAACCCAAAATCACCATTATTGGGTAAGAATCTCGAACTTCATAATGTGGATTTTCATGAGTTAAATATCATATGTTCTTCTACTGTAATGCTATATCTTTGATTGGGGTTCTTGTTTTGGTTGAGTTATGGTAATTTTATGTTGTGGGTGTGACGAGGTTGATGAATTTGGAGTATTTTTGTGGAGGAAGAAATTGCTTGAATATTGTGATTCTTGAATTGTGAAAATATTAAGTTGTTGAAAAATTCATGTTTATACATTATGGAAAGTTGGTGAAATTCATGATTAGTTGTTATTTGAGTCTATTTTTAATACTTGAACAATTAAGGTGTTGTGAATGCTGAATTAAGAGTTGAGAAGGGAAGTGAGTGGTTAAATTGAAGCACTCTTGAAAAAAAAATAAAAAAGTGATGTTCAGCATATTCTTATGCCTATTTTCCATGTTTTTATCCATATTAAGCCTTATTTTAAGTTTATAATCCTTATGAAATGTATGAATTCATTTTTTCATGTGTCTTGTGAGCTGATAAATTTTTCTACATGTTTTGAGCAGGAAACCAAGGGAAAAGGACCCAAAAATGACCCGAGGTGTGAGTGGGGCGCCAGAGGTGTTTAGAAGTGCAAAATTTTGGCTAACACCTTGGTTCTATGGCTGGACTGGGACACCCAAAGGTATTCTTCAAAGGAAAATTGACACAAACTTGGGCTACGGATGGGGCGGCATGCCAGACACCCCTTGGATGGATTTTTACGGATTATTAAGCCAAGTACTTGAGGGCAAAACCATCATTTGAAGGCTCACCTATAAATATAAAATCTAGTGCATTTTTACCATATCATTCATCATTTTGTTTGATCATAGAAGGTTGTAAGCGCAGATTTTGGAAGGAGAGACAAGTCCTACTTAGGTTTCTTCTTTTCTTTATTGTTTTACTTTGAATCATGATTATGTCTTTATTTTTCTGCTTGTCTCTTTGTGTCTAAATGCCCATTCTAGGGTTTTGTCCATAGTTGATAGCTGATGTTTGAAAGACTAATTAATGCTAGTTTTGATTCTTCACTATATGTTGTTTATATTTACTTGTTTTAATTGCTTATTCACTGGACTGATAACTTTGTGAGTATAACTGTTGGTTTTTCATTGAACTTGGGAAAGAGAACCAAAAGGGTTAAAAGTAAATGTAAACTAAGAATTCGAAGATCCTTTGACTCATTAGTTGAAGGTTAGAAGTTGTTGTTGAGGATAGGGATATACCTTTCAACCATGTTTAGATGAAATACTAGTAGGCATAACCGTCATTTCATTTTTCTCCCACTATCATAGGAATATAGGTGTTAGGGTTCATGAGATAGTTCTTAGATGATCGGGAGAGTGTCAGGAAATCAGATAGTAACTTGCAACTAGAAATCTTATGAGGAATCAATCTAGAATAATCACGTCTTGAAAACTCAACACAAAAAGAAAGTGCTAATTCTCTAGATTTTTATCATCATTTGAAGTACAAAAAAGTTCACACCAATCTTAGTCTTTAGTGTATTTTACATTCCAAGTTTTTCAGTAGTTTAATTCTTCAAACCATTCTCCATTTATATCTGTTTTTTCATAATAGAAAAATAAAGAATTAATCATAAAATGATTGATCTGAAAAGTCTATGAGGGATTGATAATCGGGACTTCACCATCCTATATTACTTGACAACCACATGCGCATGGGCAACATCAAATTGTTGGCGCCGTTTCTGGGGACTTAAAGATTGATTGATCATTTGTAGGTTAGGATTTTTATTCTACTATTTTGTATTTTAAATTTTTTATTTGTTTATTTGTGAAGTTACAGGTCTTGTGTGCTCAATGTAAGCAAAGTAAGAGAAGTCAAGAACAACTTTTGGCTTCGTTTGATCCTGAAATTAAGAGAATCTTTTGAAGGTTAACTATGGAAAATAGCGTACAAGCACAAGGCAACTAATCTTGGGCATATTTACATGCCCAAATACTATTTTATACCCATGTTTTACCCATGTTGTACATTAATTTAAGAATAATCTTATGTATTTTGTGTAATTTGTGGCCATGGACTAACAAATATGATAAGCTCTCTTTGTAGGTTGAAATTGCCAATGTATGGAGTTCAATGTGAGTATAATGGTCCTAATATTGAAGATAAATGTTAAGGGATGGATTATGGATGATGAGACAAGCTAAAAGGGACATTTGGAGTCAACTTCGTGCCACAGAGTAGCATTCGGGCGTTCAACAATGTGCCACGGAGCAAAGAATTAATTTATATAGCATGGCTACCAAATAGTGAACCTCCACGTTTGCTCCGTGGCATGGAGGAAAATCTCCGTGATAGCCTCCGTGGCACGGAGCTGTTCCACCACAGGCCATATTTTGCATTTTTTCAGTTTAGTATAAATTAAACCCTTAGCTTCTAAAATTATTTATCACGAAATAACTAGGGGAAACCGTAAAGGAGCGAAGGGAGAAGTGAAGAACTCTACCTAGGGTTAATTATATTTCATTTTACTTTAATTAGTCTTGTAAGTTCAATACTTTAAACATGTTTTTGAGTATTTTTATGAACACGAGTAGCTAAAACCCTTCCTCTAGGGTTGAGGCTACGTAAGATGTTTGTAATTTCATGAATTCTTCTTGGTTTTAGTTTTTAGTTGTTTTGTCTTACATTCTTCATTATTGTTGTTTTTTATACTTGATCACCAAGAAAAGAAATGTGTTAATCTTAGGTAAAAGCTTGAGAGAGTAACCATTGGCTAGAACAAGAGAATATAGGGAGCAAGTTCTTACTTTTATGATAGGATTTGTAATTAGGACAGAAATTATACCTAATTTGCCTTGCTTGGTTACTAAAATGGGATGAGCTAGACACCAACTTACAATTATCACATCACCACTCGTAGAAGTAGTTGTGAGACTAAGTTCGGTTAAATGATTAGAGGTATTAAACTCCATAATCAAGCGTGAAAACTCCGTAAACCACATCCATGTAGTTTAATTGCTCACGAATTAGGACGTCACATCCCTGCTCAATGATGTAGGTGTGAGACTAGTTTATCGTGTTTAGAGGCTCGAAAGACCATGAACATAGAATTTTAATTATGTGAGACAACAACTGAAGTTTTCATACTTGAACCATTGTGAGATTGTATCGTTGCATGATTATTAGGCCTTAACTCTAGGTTCTCCTTATATTGTTTCTCAAGTATTTTGTGATCACCCCTAGACTTAATTATAATTTCCCCAAATTTCTATAATCAATACTTGTGAAGGTTAATTTTAACACTTGAACTTGATAATTCGTTGAATTGGTCCAGTCCCTGTGTGTTTGACACCCAGCTCTTAAAAAGGGCCACTGTATTACTTGTACGACCGCGTAGCTTGCGAGTGCGCTGGAGCGCAACAAGTTTTTGGCGCTATTGCCGGTAACTAGTGAAATTGGTGAATTTCTTATTTTTGTATTGATGTGGAATTTTCTAAGTGTTAAAAAAATTATTTCATAGATTTTGTTATTTTTATTCTTTTAGCTTGATACCCTTCTAGACATGACATCATGGAGTACAAATGGGTTGAATGGTGGATACTCCTATCCATTCATGATAAGAGAGATAGAGTTCCAACAATCTGACATTCATGTGGAGTTAGATGTTGATGTGGGGACGGTGTACACAAGTAATAAGGTCAAGCACAATGCAGTTTCAGAGTTGAGGTATATCGTACCCCACTAGAAGCATTTCTCGACATTAAGTTTGGTTGAAATCCTAGAAATAGAGTCTTCCAAGCTTGTAGAGAAAGGTCTAGAGGAAGAACAAGCCCCGTATATTCTGAAATTTGCTGATTCCAAGAGATAAAATGACTTCACTTACGTAAGGTCCAATAAGTGCCAGAGGAGACATCTACTGCTTGGTCCTTTCATTTTTTCACCACCACCCCTGGAGCATAAGAGGAAACTAGATAAGAAATTAGGGGCGAAATTCATATCCTCAAAGTGGAGGGAAAAGTGGTGAAACTTGATGCGTCGTGCCGCGACGTAAAATAAGGCGCTGCTTGGGAGGCATACCACAAGTACACTTTCTTTTTAGTTTGTTTGTAATTTTGGTTATTTTTCACTTGTTATTTTTTTGGTTTTTAAGCACATATTCAGGGGAAGTCTGAGTAACCATGAAAGTAAAAGCTAAGGAACATGACAAAAAGATGAGTGTGGGGTCGATGACCCATGTGTTCAAAAATGGAGAAAAACATGTTGTTAGCTAGGCCTAGAGGCCTCAGGAAGTATCTCTCACCTTTGTTTTAATTGTAATTGATGCTTTGGAGACATCTTTGGAGACATATAAATAAATTAATTGTGGAGTGAGGGAAATTTTAGAATTTTGTGCTAAGTTATTTAAATATGAAGCCGGGTATAATGTCTTTATTTAAAAAATTTGAATTTGAAATACAGCTTCACCCACCCTTTGGTTTTCTTTTTGGTTCTTTTCCGAAGGGGGCACTTTGAACCGAGAAATAAAAATTTTCATTTGTTTGTACATAATTTTTCAATCATAGTTAGGGACTTCTCCCGACGATGGATGGATGACGACCGTCTTGAGGGAAATTAGTCTATAGGTTTTTGCTTTTGAACCCTTAGCTAATTGATGGCTAGATGTTCTTGTGATGTGCTATGCATGATTGTTAGATGCAAGTGTTTTTAATTGAGAAGCATGCTAACCAGTTGTAAAACATTGATTGAGACACCTAGACTCTTGAATGTGACTCTATGTGCTTAAAGCTTAATTTTGAATTCATGTTATTAGCCGAGTTGAAAGTCATTAACTATTCAGAATTGAGCAATGTGAGGTGAGGTTTTGAATATTCCATGCTATTGTAGTGTCTAGATCTTTCCTGGTGTGTATACAAAACGATGAGGGATGTCGATTGTAGGAGATGATTTAGGAATTTCTTTTAATGAGCCTAATTTTTATCCGTCGCTTTACCTACCTCAAGGTCTGATCTAGTTAACCCCATTGAGCCTTAAGTCTATTATTTGATAGCTGCAACATAAGCTTAATCATTTTCTTTCATTTGCCTTGAATTTGATCCAAAATGCCTAAGCGCTTATGTGAAATTGCAAAGATGTTAAGGAGGAGAAGAATGAGAAGAAAAATAGTTCTTGTGGGAGTTAAAGAAAAGATTAGAGGTGCACTTTTTTTTTTAAAAAATGAACAAGAGTTAGTGGGTATAAAAGAAGAAAAGAGCGAAAAAGAAGATTAAAGAAAATAATTTTTAATTACTCCTTACTAAAGCGCTTGAGTGTGCTCAATGAAATAGGGAAACAAGAAGCAAATGGGAGAAAAATAAAAAGAGGTGAAGTAAGAAGATGGAAAATCCTAAGGAAAGTGTGATGTATTAAAAGCGGCTTGGGGAAGATAGCCACTATTAATAATAAAATAGTACCTACCTATCCCATAGCTTACATTACAACCCAATAAGTCCTACTTGATCTTTACGTTCAAACATTCCTTTAAATTAGTGAGTAATACACTAAAGGCAATCTTATAATAATACATGATGCATGTGAATTCTTTGTGAGAGTGAGTTGAATTTTATTCATATAACCCATACATATAATAATTGGAAAATTGCAAGTAAAAAAAATGGGTAACTCTCTTGTTGTGCCGGCACATGTTTGAGAAAAGATAGAATTCATGTTAGAATTCTTGATTGGCTAATGTGCATGAGTTTTCTGTAGTTGTAGAGTCGATTCTTTGAACGCTAGGAGGTCTTATCTTTAGTTGTATTGATTTGAATTATGTTATATAATATATATGTAACATGCTTTATTTGAACTTGTCATCTAAATCACTACTTAGGCCTTGACTTGAGTCGTCTCGCATCAATTGGTAATTTGTGAGTCTTCCTGTACATGAGATGTAGTACTGATTTTGCCCGAGGACGAACAAGGCTTTAAGTGTGGGATAGTGATCTTGGGCATATTTACATGCCCACATACTATTTTATACCCATGTTGTACCTTAATTTAAGAATAATCTCATGTACTTCTTTGTAATTTGTATTATCTACACACATATGATTATCTCTTTGTAGGTTGAAATTGCCAATGTATGGAGCTCAATGTGAATATAATGGTCCTAATATTGAAGATAAATGTTAAGGGATGGATTATGGATGATGAGATAAGCTAAAAGGGACATTTGGATTCAACTCCATGCCACGAAGAAGCATTGGGGCGTTCAACAATGTTCCACGAAGCAAAGAATTAATTTATATAAGCAGGGGTTACAAAAAAGTGAACCTCCGTGTTAGCTTCGTGGGACAGAGGAAAATCTCTGTGATAGCTCCGTGACATGGAGCTGTTCCACCACAGGCCAAATTTTGCATTTTTTTAGTTTAGTATAAATTGAACCCTTAGCTTCTAAAATTATTTATCACGAAATAACTTGGGGAAACCGTAAAGGAGCGAAGGGAGAAGTGAAGAACTCTACCTAGGGTTGATTATATTTTATTCTACTTTAATTAGTCTTGTAAATACAATACTTTAAACATGTTTTTGAGTATTCGTATGAACATGGTAGCTAAAACCCTTCCTCTAGGGTTGAGGCTACGTAAGATGATTGTAATTGCATGAATTCTTCTTGGTTTGAGTTTTTAGTTGTTGTTTTGTCTTATATTCTTCAGTATTGTTGTTTTTATGCTTGATCACCATGAAAACAAATGCGTTAAGCTTAGGTAAAAGCTTGCGAGAGTAAACCTAGGCTAGAACAAGAGAATGTAGGGAGAAAGTTCTTACTTTTATGATAGGATTTCCAATTTGGATAGAAATTTTACCTAATTTGCCTTGCTTGATTATTAAAACGGGAAGAGCTACACACTATCTTAGAATTATCATATCACCACTCGTAGAAGTAGTTGTTACGCTATATTCGGTTAAATGATTAGAGGTATGAAACTCCATAATCAAGGGTGCAAACTCCGTAAACCATATCCATGTAGTTAAATTTCTCACGAATTAGGACATCACATCCCCGCTCAATGATATAGGTGTGAGAAAAGTTTGTCGTGTTTAGAGGCTCAAAATACCATGAACATAGCATTTTAATAATGCGAGACAACAACTGAAGTTTTCATACTTGAACCATTGAGAATTGTATCATTGCATGATTATTAGGCCTTAACTCTAGTTTCTCCTTATATTGTTTCTGAAGTATTTTGTGATCGCCCCTAGACATAATTATAATTTCCCGAAATTTCTATAATCAACACTTGTGAAGGTTAATTTTAACATTTGAGCTTGATAATTCCCTAAATTGGTCCAGTCCCAGTGGGTTCGACATTCGGCTCTTAAAAAGGGCCACTGTATTACTTGTACGTCCGCGTATGCTTGCGAGTGCGCTGGAGTGAAACAACAACAACTAGGAGAGGGTTCCAGTGTTGAATTTTCTAGGCCGAACTTGGAGAACACTTCTAAAGAGATCATCAAGCCGGCCATCACTGGAAACTTTGAGTTGAAAGAAGGGACCATGTGGTTGGTCCAAAACACTTGCCAATATTAGGGAAAGCCGTATGAGGATCCCCACAGGCATCTGATTGCGTTCGTAGAGCTGAGTAAGAACTTTCACGATCAGAATGTGTCAGAAAAGTATGTTATGCTTACGTTGTTTCTGTTCTTGTTGATTTGTGTGGCCAAGGAGTGGCTTCAAAACTAGCCAGCAGGTTTCATCACAACTTGGGAGGTTCTTTTCAAACAAGTTAATTAACAAGTTGTTCTCTTCAAGGTGGACGAAAGTGTTGAGAGGGAAGATCTCTGGTTTTATGCAAAGAGAGGGTGAAACCTTGGCTCAGGCTTGGGAACAATACACGGGCTACTTGAGAGATTTCCTGCACCATATACAGCCGAAGGAGATTATCGGGCACAACTTTATAGAAGGGTTGAATCCAAAGTCAGAGAACTTATCGAAGCTACCGCACAAGAACATATACTATCCAAGATCTATGATGAGATAGGTGCTCTTTTAAACCTCATGTCATAGGGGAATCAAGACTATAAGGACCCAAGTAGAGGATTCACATCTGCCAAGGTGCCTGGAAAGCTCGAAGTACATGGTGTAGCGGCAATCCGAGAAGATATAAGGCAGCTACTGAAAGTGATTAGCAAGCTTGTAACCACACAAGCAAAAAGTCAGGTTCAACAGGTCCATCAAGTCCAAACTCCACCACCATCATGTGAAGTGTGTGGAGAAGGCCACAATTATTCAGGTTGTCCCCTAACCCTAGAACCTGTATTTTTTATGGGACAACAAGGTCGTGATGGAAGATTTACAAGTAATAGTTATATTCAGGGGTACAGGAACACAACCAATCCCTCATAGGAAGGGAACCAAAATATCCAAAGGCCCTAGAACACCTATCAAAGACGTTAGGGCCAGCAGCTGAGTAGTTGACTAAAGGATACTCTAAAGCAATGGATGGTGTGGTAGAATTAAGTGGTTAATGAGTTGTAGAAGTCCATCCATGAGTGGGAGAGATAGATGGGGCAATTAGGCCTTCAACAGACTAACAAACTGCAATGGACACTTCTAAGTAACACTGAGAAGAACCCCAAGGAAAATATGAGTGCCATCTCTTTACGTAGTGGTAAAGAGCTGGTTGAGGTTATCACCAGAGAGAAAAAGATGAGGATGAGCAGGTTGTGATTTCCAGAAAAGAGGTTGGTAAGTCAAGCAACTAAAATATGAAGTTGGTAGAAACCATACCACCCCCTCCATTTCCACAAAGATTTCAGAAGTAGAAGGAGGACTCAACCTGCTAGAAATCTCTTGACATATTTAAGCAGGTACATGTTAACTTACTCTTGGTGGAACTTTTGCAGGAAGTTCTAAAATATGCTAAGTATCTAAAGAACATTGTAGAAAATAACAAGAGGCTGGCAGAGTTTGAGACTGTGGCTCTCATAGAAGAGTGCAGTTCCCGGGTGTAGAACAAAAATTACAAATAAGCTGAAAGACCCCGAGATCTTCACCCTTCCAATGGTGATTGGAAATAAAAAAAGTTGGTTATGTAGTGTGTGACTTGGGTGCAAGCATTAATCTAATGCCTGCATCCTTGTTTAGAACCTTGGGCTTAGGTGAACCACGTCTGACCACAGTGACCTTGCTGCTTACCGACAGGTCTCTTGCTTATCTTGATGGAATCATAGAGGATGTCCTGATTAAGGTTGGACCTTTCGTTTTACTTATAGACTTCATAATCCTTGATTATGAAGCCGATGCAGCAGTTTCCCTCATTTTGGGGAGAGGATTCTTAGCCACCACTAACGCTGTTATAAAGTTGATTTCGGGTAAGATGCCGATGACTGTGAATGGTCAGGAGGCTATCTTGGATATGTTTAGAGCGGCCAAGTGGCCACCTCATTATGATACTTTCACAATGAAACCAACGGTAGAGCCCGAAGGGTGTAAGCAGGCAGTTAAGCAGCATGTGTTGCATGAGAATTTAGAAAGTGCAGTAGGTGATATTGATGTTCTCACTCGGATGAAGGAGTGATAGTGACTTTCATCATGCCTCGATATTAAATCATGCACTGCACAGGTGTCAACTCATGAATGTTATGCCATAATTATAACTAAGGCACTTGGTGGGAGGCAAACCATCTTTCTAATATTTTTTTCCAGATATGAACAGGCTTGAATGAAAAAAGAGCAAGGAAAATGAGCTGGAAAAAATTAAGTTTGGGGCGAGATACTTGGCGTGTGGAGCTAGGTGTTAACTCTAGAAAAAATTTCAGGTTGGTGCTATGGGTGCCACATCATGCCAGCCGTGGCCATGAAGAAATATTTTTTAAGTGCGTGATGAGGAGACTGGCACGCCGCACCAGGGTGAGCTTTTCTGAAATATTTTTAGTCCAATGGGTCAAAGTTGACCCAAGGACCTTAAAATTACCAAAAACCAATGGCCCACACCTTTATTTTAAATCCCCATTCATCCTCTCTCACTAAAAGTGAAATTAAAAAGAAAATAAAATTCTCTCTTTCTCTCTCTCTCTCTCTCTCTCTCTCTCTCTCTCTCTCTTTCTACAATAGGCTGTAACTTTCCCTCTCACATTCCCCTATAGTTGTTTTCTCCAAAATACTTGGAAAAATATGTCTCTTCAACTCATGTAAGTAACTCTCTTCTCTCTTGGTTACTTAGTGTGAAAAGCGTGCCCCATTTCTTCTTCCCCAAGTTAGAGACCTAAAATCACCATTGTTGTTGAAAATCTTGAATTTCATAATGTGGGTTTCATGAGCTTTAATTTCTTTAATTCTTCCATGATAATGTGTTATCCATGTTGGGTTTATTATTTTTAGTTGAGTGATTTGAATTTCATGGTTTTGGTGGGTAGGACATTGATTGTAGTGAGAGAAAATACTTAGTTCGTAAAGTGTTGAATGTAAATAATCTTGAGTTTTTGAAAATTCATGATAATTCATTATGGATTTTAGTAAATTGCATGTTGGTTGTTGAAGGAGTTGAATCTTACTATTTCCATGTGTGGGTTACTTGAATGTTGTACTAATGGAGATAGGGGAAAGGAATGGCCAAAGTGAGACATTCATGAAAAATATAGAGGAGAGATGTGAAAAAATTCATGAACTTTGTGTAATATGGAGTTAGTGAATAATTTGGAGGTTTAGATTTGGGATGATAATGGGGGAAGTCTTAATTACCCTATTTGTCAAATTCTCATAAGTGTGCTAGTGAATTATGTTTGGGTCATTTTGCACCCGTTACACCTAATTAGCTAGATGTTGTGTTCACAAACTAATCATTTGAAGTTCTTGATCTTTGTTTTGAATATGTCATAGAATTAAACACTAACAAAGGAAAGAAGATAGTGGCAGCTGACAAGGGGTTTCAAGCAGCTCCAAAAAGGCATAAAAGGGTTGAGTTCATCGACTAAGCAAGCCCCTGCTATGAGTTTTGGAGAAAGAGCAGTGGAGCCTCATGGACTATCATGGTTCAACACACAAAAGGAGGTCAGATATGCTCTTGAGAATTGGATTGACGAAGGTTGCCTTACACTTGAGTTCCCCACCAATCGGAAAAGTCGGTGAGTTGGGATTAGGCTACATCTTTGTTGAGTCAAACAAATGCAACCTTACGTAGGTGAGAGAGTTTATGAAAATTGGGATACTTCTTTTGGGGAGATAACCAAAGTCAGAATACGGGGTCAGGTGGTTCGTTTCACTTATAAGAGATTCAATGTCTTCCTCTAGACACCTGCGGTAGACCCGTCTGAGTAATTTATTCTGCTGGAAAGGAACCATATCGATACATTCACCATACTCTTTGTGGTGAGCACTCATCATCCTCTTGGGAAAAATATCATAATGGCACTCACTCCACACTTACATTCTCCTATGTGAATAAGGAGACGAAAGTATAGGTGAAGTTGGTTTGTGTTATGTTACGCCCTGGGACTTACATGTCGGACATCACTAGAGAGCGAGTTGTATTGGTATATATGCTGATGAAAGGGACACCAATTAACTTTGGTACAGTACTCATAGACAACATGAGGATATCGAGGGGTAATTATAGGTGGAAGTACTGTTATGGCAGTCTCCTAACACAGTTTTTGAGAGAGGCCGACATTGAGGAGGAAGAGGCAGACCTTTATCTACCTCGAGCAGGGCCCCTAGCAGGTAAGACGATGGACGTTACAAAGTTAAGGATCCCATCACTTCCATAGCTCCACTTCTCACTATAGAAGATCTCCAGGATCGAGATGATAGTTGGAGAGCCGTATATTCAGCATGCTTGATTTACAGTTGTGGAATAGAGGTCGACCTGCCACAGAAAATGAGATGGTGTCCCTGAAGAATAGATACCCACTCACAGAGAGTGCTATGCAGATGTGTAGAGTGGGACTAGCCTTTGAGGAGCCACTGGATGATGATGAGGCCATGGTTCTTATCAATTGAGTTGATGAATTGGAAAATGATGATGAGGATGACGATGATCAGGAGTACAATCTTGATGATGATGCATAGCAGCCTAGGAAGTTCCTTTTCTTTACCTACTTGATGTAATTGTGTGTGCACTAAGGACAATATACTATTTAAGTATAGGGTGGAGGAAAGATTCTTATTTTCTCTTTCTTTGCTATATTTGTAATAGGCTGTAGCATAATATCATTCCCTGTGGTAGTAGCACTACGATTTGGTAGGCCTTTTTTTGTATTATATATAGTATTGATGAAGGTAGTTAACCTGGAGTAAGCCTTGTGATGTCAGATAATATGCTCATCTCTAGTAGTTAAGTTTTTTAGTTTAATTTTAGAGTCAAAGATTTTAGAATTATTTTCATTTTTTTGTTTCGTCATAGAGTAGTGACCCTTTCCTAGGATATATGGATGACGATCATCTTAAGGGAAATTAATCATATGTTTTTTTTTTAATTTTGTGTTTGAGTCAGACATAAATCACTTGTGTGCTCTTTCACATTTCATTTAGACGCTAAGCTTAAGGCATTCAAGTGGTCATCTTAAGTGAGAATTCCATGCGAGACACACGTAGTTCTTTGATTCGACTCAAGGTACTTGTAGGGATTAATAACAAAAAATGGAATTCAATATGATTGTATCAATGTGTAGCTGTAGGAAACTATCTATAGTCTCAATGCCATGTGAGGTGAGATTAATTTTTTTTTTGTACATATTGTGCATCTAAAACATGCCTTAGTGTATGTTAGATGGCTAGTTGCTAAAGAGTTAAGAGATGATTAATGCATTTCTTTGCAAAAGCCATGTTTCAAATGTTGTTGTATCTTCCTGAACATTTTCCTTAGTTAATCCCCTTGTGCCTTAAGTCTTATTCTTTTCTTAGCCACAATAGTAGCTTATTCTTTTTTTTGGTTGTGAGACCTCTAGAATTGTTGATCCAAAGTAGTCTGGGAACTTTAATACTTGAATGTGAAGGTCCAGCAAGCTATGAATGACAAGGGAAGGAAAAGAAAGAAATATGTGTGGAAAGTAAGAAGAGGTAATAGGAAGAAGGGGTGCCCATAAAATGTGTTGTTTGCTTTCTGCTAGGATAATGAAAGAAAGAGTGTTAAGGGTGAAAATTCTTAGTAATTCTATAAGAAAAGGATAGCATCCAAGTAGTGGAAAAAGGGGCATGAAAAGAAAACAAAAATCGTGAGTAAAGTTAGGGGTGAACAAAAAGGAAAAAGGTGGTGGACTTGAAAGAAGAAAAAAATGTCTTTAAAGTGCTTAGGATTGGTAGTTACCATAATAGAAAAATCATTCCTACCCATCCCTTAGCCGACATTACAACCAAGAAAAGTCCTTATGATCCTAATCTCTTGAAATAACTAAGTAATCTAAGTGCACATAACATACAAGCTTATGGTATGTTGCATGTGTGCAATACATCATTTGTTAGTGTGAGTGTGCCTTTTTTATTATGTTTCATGCTTTGCACTGATAATTTGTGAGAGGAACATCACTAAAAATAAGGGGCATAAGACTCTAAGTCGGTGTACTATGTGTTGCATGTTTCTTATTTAATCATGTTGGCCCTGTGTTGAAAATTGAGTCAGTTATAGAAGTTGTGTAGTCTTGAATATGAAAACTCTACCTGTGTTTGATGTGAATTGCTAGAAGTTGATGAACTATTTAATCATATGCTCTCTGCTATTTGTTTGAGTGTGAATTGATAGATGTGACAAATGGTGAGAAAGTATTAGTATGTGCATGGAGTTGAGGATTGCTTGAGGACAAACAATGGTTTAAGTGTGAGGTGGTGATGTTGGACATACTCTTATGCCTATTTTCCATGTTTTTACCCATATTTAGTGTTATTTTGGTTCATAATCCTTATTTAATTAATGAATTCATGTTTTCATGTGTCTTGTGAGCTAATAAATGTTTTTAGATGTTTTGAGCCAAAAACCATGGAAAAAGGACCCAAACAATTCTTGAGGTGTGGGAAAGAAGAGTTCAGGAAAGTTGGTCTGGGGCTATGGCTGGCGTGGTGCACCAACACTTGTGTTACAGAGAAAAATGCACCAAAGTTGGTGCTACGGATGGCGTGGGGTGCCAGGTCCCTAGCTTCAGAGATGAGAATTTAACTAACACCTTAGCGAGATGGATGTCGTGTAGCCTCAGAAGCATTCTAGACTTAGGAAAATTTCCTAGCATTCTGGTGCTATCGATTAAGTAGGGCGCCAGGGGGTCTCTAATGTTTAGAAATTTGACTAACACCGGTGCTATAATTGGGGTGGGACGCCATAGTTGTTTAGATGTGCAAAAAATTGGCTAACACCTTGGAGCTATGGCTGGAGTGGGGCACCCGAAGGTATACTTCAAAGGAAAATTTACCCAAACATGGGGCTATGAATAGGGCAGCACGCCAAACATTCCCTTGATTGATTTTTGCTGATTTTTAATCCAAGTACTTGAGGGAAAAAACGTCATTTAAAGGCTCACCTATAAATGTAACATCTGGGGCATTTTGAAGCATATCATTCATTATTTTCTTTGATCTTAGAAGGTTGTAAGTGAAACTTTTGGGAGGAGAGACAAGTTCTATTTAGGTTTCTTTTTTTATTTATCGTTTTACTTCAAATGATGATTATGTATTTATTATCTGCTTCTCTATGAGTGGTTAAACGCCCATTCTAGGGTTTTGGCCATAGTTGAAGGTTGATGTTTGAAAGACTGATTAATGCTAGTTTTAATTCTTCATTAAAGGTTGTTTATATTAACTTGTTTTAATTGCTTATTCACCAAACTTATCACCTTGTGAGTAAATTTGTTGGCTTTTGGTTGAACATGGAAAATGGAATCTAAAGGGTTAAAAGTAAATGTAAAATAGAAGTTTGAAGATCCTTAGGCCCATTGGTTGCAGGTTAGAAGTTGTTGTTGAGGATAGGGATATATCCTTCAACCCTATTTAGTTGAAAAACAAGTAGGAACAACCGTTGTTTCATGTTTCTCCTGTGACCGTAGGGATATAGGTGGTAGAGTTCATGAGATAGTTCTTGGATGCTCGGGAGAATGAAAAGAAATGAGATAGAAACTTGAAACTAGAAACCTTAGGAGGAATCAGTCTAGCGTAATCACGTCTTGAAAACTCAACCTGAAACGAGAGTGGAAATCACTAAGATTTTCATGATCATTTGAAGTACAAACAAGTTTGCACCAATATTAGTCTTTAGTTAAATTTACATTTCAAGTTTTTAGTTGTTTAATTCGCCAAACCATTCTCCATTTATGTTTGTTTTGTTAGAATAGAGAACTAAAGAATTAACCTTAAAATGATTGATCTGACATGTCTCCGAGGGATAGGTAATTGAGACTTCACTATCCTATATTACTTGATGACCACGTGCACTTAGGAGACATCAAGAAGTGTGAGGGAAAATCATACGCATGGTTTGTAGTGTAATATTGGCGAATAATTTAGGTTGATGAGATTTGTCATGATAATGAGGGAAGTCTAAGTACCTTATTTTATAAATTCTCATGATTATTCTATTGGGTTAAGTGTAGGGTCATTTTTGCTCCTCTTACACCTAATTAGCTAGCCTTGTTATTCATGAACTAATTTTGTAAGGTTATTGTTGTTGTTTGGCAAGTACTATGGCATCACGAGAATACAAAAGAAAGGAAGTAGACGTTGCTAGAAAAGGGCTCAAAAGGATCAAGAAAGGAGTTGCATCGAGCTCATCAGCCCAAAAGGCACTACTAGGAGGTTTGGAGCCATAGAAATGGAGGAACATGGGCTCAAGTGCTTTAATGCCTAAAATGATGCTAAGTATGCCCTAGAGAATTGGATTGATGAGGGTTTTTTGGCTATTGAGTTCCCCACCATTTAGGACACCATCTAAGAGTTGGGACTGGGTTATGTCTTTGCTGAGCCAGAGGAATGCAACCTCACTTTAGTAAGGGAATTTTATGTGAATTGGAGCACCTCTTTTGGAGAGAGCACAAAGATAAAGGTGCGAGGAAAAGTGGTCCATTTAACTGCCAGGTCTTTTAATGCATTCCTTGGCCTACCAGTGGTGGACCTAGATATGTACTTAATGATTCTTGAGAATCCCCCATACAGTGACATTCGCCATAATTTGTATGGAGAGCATTTTGCTGCCTAGTGCGCAAGAGGTGAAAATGACACTAATTTGATACTCTTATTCTCCTACTTGACTAAGGAAGCAAGAGTTTGTGTCAAGTTGGTCTTTGCGGTACTTCTCCTAGGGAAACACACCACGGAGAGCACTTGAGAGAGGGCGGTATTGGTGTATATGCTGATGAAGGGGATGCCACTTAACTTTGGTGTAGTGCTAAGGGACAGCATGTGGCGATCCAGAGATAACTGAAAATTGACGTACTGTTATGGCAGCTTGTTAACTCAGTTCTTGTGGGAGTTTGGTATGAAGGAAGAGGAGGCAGAGCTTCATCTACCCTTAGCAGGGAACTTGGCAGGAAAAATGATTGATGTCACCAAATTCAAGGAGCCAACCAACTAATCAACACCATTTCTTACTATACCCGAGAACAATGCTCGGAATAACAGTTGGAGAGGCTGCATGTTTTGGATGTTTGAGATAAAATGAAAATTGGAGGCAAACCCACGACTGCTAAGGAGATAGAGCGATGCCCACTAACATAGAGTGCAATAATGATATGCAAAGTGGGGTCGACATTTTAGGAGCCATTGGATAACGATGAGCCTACAATTTTAACCAATGTCGTTGATGATGATGAGGAGGAGAAGCATGATGCCACCACTAGAGTTATGCAGGTTTATGACGTTGAAGGAGGTGGTGATGATGATGATTAAGAGTATAATCCTGATTATTTCGACTTTGCTTAGAGGCCCAGAAAGTTCTTTTTCTCTCCCTACTTGATATGATATATTTATGAACTGGGGATAGTGCCCTGTTTAAGTGTAGGGCAGAGGATCATGGCCATAAGAAACTGACTACGATCATGATGCCATGAGGGGTGAGCTTTAATTGTTGTATTTTGTACATAGTGTAACATTTAGAGCTTGCCTAAGTATGTATATGACAACTAGTTTCCAAAGAGGTAAGATGTGATTAAAGCATTTCTTTGATAAACCCATTTTATCCATTTTTGTGGTACCTTCCTAAATATTATCCCTAGTTAACCCCATCAGGACATAAGCCTTAATTTTCTTCTTAAGCCACAAAGGAAGCCTACTCTTTTTGTTGTGTGGCCTCTAGAATTTTTTATCCTAAGATAGTCTGAGGCACTTTGATATTGAAGAATGAAGGTTCCACTGATGTAGATAAAGTTAAGGGAAAAGAAAAAAATGTAGATGGCAGGATGAAAAAAATAGGAAATAGGGGGTGCACACTCAAAATAGCACGTCTACTTGCTTATAGAACTTAAATGGAAGACTTCTAATGGTTGATTATTCTCGTTTAACTTATAAGCAGAAACTAGCAGTCAGGTGGTATAATGAGGGGCATAAGAATAGAAAAAGGGATTAGCGAAAGAAAGGATGAGCAGTGGGAGGAAAGGAGGTGGAAAAAAAGTTGACATGAAAATGTCTTAAAGTGCTTAGGATTGGTAGCCACTATGAAATGAAAATCATTCCTACTTGTCCCTTAGCCGACATTCCAACCAAGAAAATTCCTTATGATCTTACCCTTTCTAAAATGATTAATTAATCTAATTGTACATGATAGGAAAGACTATGGTATGTTGCATGTGTATGAAACATCATTGCCTTGATTACTATTGTTCCAAGCTTTGATTGATAATATAAGGGAAGGAACATCACTAAATAGGTGAGGACATAAGTTGATCAGAATCAGTGTACTATGTGCTATATTTTTCATACTTAATCACGTTGGCCCTGTTTTGAAAAAGATGAGTTAGTTATAGAAAGTATGTAGTTTAAAATATGAAGAGTTTCTTTATGTATGTGCTATGGATTGGTTATGAATGGATGAACCACTTAGTCATGTTCTCTATTCTAGTTGCTTGACTGAGAGTTGATAGAGGTGACAAGTGGTGTGAAAAAGAAGCGTCTATTGCATATAAAGTAAGAAATTTTTTAGGACGAAGAATGGTTTAAGTGTGGGGTGGTTATGTTTGGCATATTTTTATGCCAACTTTCCATACTTTTACCCATCTTTTACCTTGTTTTGAGATATTTATCCTTATGAAATGTATGATTTCATGAATATATGTATGTAATGAGCTAACAAGTCTTTTTAGATAGTTTTAGCAGGTAATATATGGAAAAAGACTCAAAAATGGTCCAAGGTGTGAAGAAAGAAGAATTCGATAAATGTTGGCCTGGTGAGATAGCTAGTGTTGCATGCCAACACCATACTTTATAGAAAATTGTGCTCAGGTTTGTGTTATGGCTGGTATGGTGTGCCAGATCTCAAACATCAGAAGAATTTTGATCAACACCTAGGCGAATTGAGTGGAGCAGCGCGCCAGAGGGGTTTTGGACTTGGAAAAACTTTCTACACTCTAGTGCATTTGCTGATGCAGTGTTCCAGTTCCCAGATTTGCATAATTTTGACTAACACCTTGGCAAGAGGGCTGGTGTGGCACACCAAAGACCAAATTTCATTCAAGCCAAGTTTGGTGAGATAGGTGTTGGGCGTGCCAAGGCCTGTCTGGGGTGGATTTTCTAAGTGTAAAAGCTGAATTACTTGAGGGAAAAAGAGTCATTTGTTACCTAGTTGATTAATACTTAATCTAGGGAATTTGTTAAGCATCTTTCAATAGAAGATCAAAATTTCATGCAGTCTTTTTTGGGGGAGAGACAAGTTCATTTTCTTCTAGTTTTTTCTTCTTCACTTTATACTATGATAATTTAAATGATTAATTCTTGGGTTTTACATTTCAACATGAGTGTCTAAACTCCTATTCTAGAGTTTTGGCCATGGATGATGGTTGTAGTTTGATTGCTCATTTATGCAAGATTTTCAGTTCTTCTTTTAAAGATTGTTTATGCTTACTTATTTTCATTTTTTTATTTGTTAGACAGATCACCTTGCGAATATTATCTGTTGGATCTTGGTTGAACTTGTGAGAGGGAAATAAGAGGGTTAAAAGGAAGCATAAAATAGGTTTCAATTATCTTGTTCAAATAGTTCAAGAGTTAATTTAATTATTGAGGATAGTGATATACCCTGCAACCCTATTTAGTTGAGACAAGTATCGTCAACAATCGTCTCATGTTTCTCCTACAACCATAGGGATATAGGTGTTAGGGCATGAGGTAGTTCTTGCATATTTAGGAGAATACTAAGAAATGAATTAGTAACTTGCAACTAGCAATCTTAGAAGAATGTTGCCTAGCGTATTTGAATCTTAGAACTCCACTTCAAAGAAAAAGTGCCAAGACTCTGGATTTCTATCATCATTTGAATTACAAACACTTTTCAAACAATTCTAATTTCTTAGTCTAATTTACATTTCAAGTTAGTAGAATAATCAGAAAACCATTTTCCCTATTTTACTTGTGTTTTCTGAGTAGAGAAATAAAGGTTCAAAAACTTAAGCAATCAGTCCATCAAGTCTATGTGGGTATGATATCGGGACTTCACCATCCCATATTACTTGATGACCACGTGTGCTTGCATGCACTTTCCTTAATCATTGTACCTACCATAATATTCTCCACCCCAATCAGACCTTGTGATTTTGATCTGAGGTACAATTTGTTTTTCTACTTCTGTTTTGAAAACTTTAAAAGTATCAAGTGCTTCTGATTTGTCAAACAGAAAATAGAGATACATGTATCTTGAATAGTTATCAATAAATGATATAAAATATTTTTCACTCATTCAATAAAGATGTCACGACCCAAACATAAGTCCATACCGAGACACGGAACCTAGAATCACGAATGGCTACAAGTCAACCTATGGCATGAACATAATAGCTAAAAATCAAACATTATATGAAAACTAATAAACTAAACATGAATAAGCGGAAGTCTTCAGACATAATGATCATGAAGAGAGTCAACACTAGCTAGATGAGATTCCACCTATCATCCGTAAAGCCTCTAACAATACTGAAGAGCTGATGGGACAACATCCCCAACTAGCTCGATAAAAGTCTGAAATTGAAATAGGAAAACAACCAACTAAACTGAATGTCCTTAGATGATGAGGAATCACCAACTCTCACAAAACTTGACTGATAAGGAAGTAAGACTAATGGCGCGGCTTAGTCTAACCACTCAGTCCTGTATCATTAAATGATAAAATATAGAGTATGTGGTAAGTACCTGAAATGCACTGAGTATGTAAGGTAAGTAAAACAGGCTGAGCAAGTATAATTGAAATCATGCAAATAACATAAATCATAAGATTATGAGAGTAAGGACTACATTTTGATAACTGAAATCATGTATAGTCATAAATTGAATTTCATATATGGACAGAATGAGCCAAAGATGAAAGTAGAATCATATGGCTTGCCATATCTGAAACCATAGATAAAAGATTATAAGTTGATCATCAGGTCAATTTGCTGAAAATATAATATCGTGAACATGCAAAACTTAAATCATGAAGAAGAATACAAGACTCTTCTTAACCAACAACTACCATGTATGAGTGCATGATGATCCCACGTCTTGCCCACGTGGAGGAGGGCCACCCTGAGCCTTGCTAGGGCAAAGATTAAATAAGGTGTGATATCACATGATGCCCTTAGGTAGGCGGAAATGCACTCTTGAGAGGCCCCAAAATATACATACGTTGGCACGTAGTTTATGAGACTGGTGAAACTTTGAACCCCTTTCCTACTTGGTGCTATAGACTCTACTCCCAAAATATGTATAGTGCTCATATAATCATATACTAAAAAATAACTTGATCTATAAATTTGAGGAGTTTTGACTCCAAAATATATATCTATCCTTGGATCTTGTTAGCCTTGGCTATATTACAAAACATGCTTGTCTTGTGCGGGCTTGCACAAATCTAAAAATCATGCATACCTGAAATACGCTTCCTTGATAAAAAAACATAGATTCATACATGGGCCATTTGTAAATGTTCATACATACTAGATATCTCATCATACTTGAAATATAAATCATAAACACGAATTTTTATGAACTTGCATAATTGGGCATAATTTCCTAAAATTTGAAAACATGAATTTGTAATCAATTAGTACATAAAATCTGCCTATGAATCTTAAAATATTCTTTGAATCATGAAAGGAATTGACCCATAAATAAATCATAGAGAATTTCATAAATTTTTGTTAAAACCCCATAGGATCATACAGTTGAATTAACACTTGAATTCATGAACTTGAGAATAAATTTGGGCATGAGAGTGAAAGCAAAGTCTCATTCATACCCCTACATACCTAGATAAACTTATTCTCAACTTGACTTTGAAATCCCAAAAGATTTGGAGAAGAATTGGAGGATTCTTGGCTTGATGTTCAATGGAACCCTATAAACTTCCATGTATGGGAATTGAATAAAATAGAATACATTAAACTCCTTTAACACACTTCTTTCAGGGATTAAAGCGACGTAGTTTAGGACCTAGGAGCTTAGGACTTATGGAAATACCCTTAGTGAAAATTCTGAAAAATAAGCAATGCTAGTCGTCACAACTCTTACCACGAGTCGTACCATGAAGTGATGACTCGTGGTCACCACTAGTCGTAGAACTGGTTCCTGAGGATCAAATCACGGGCGCCTACAATGATTCTTTACATGTCACTATGAGTCGAGGTCACCCGTCGTCACAGAACCTCCACTCTCACTTTCTCTGAATTTTTCCACAGATTACAAAGCACGACTTGTGTTTACCTACCATGGGTTGTAACACCACTTATGAAAACCCTTCCATACACAGAACCTCCAAACCATGACCCTTATCATGACTTGTTGTTTCCCACGATGAGTCATACCACGATCCATCCTTTCCAACCCTGGCATCCCAGTGTCTCATTACGATTCCTGACCATGAGTTATACACACGTACCAGGACTCATGCTGTAACATGTGGTTTGGGAATCCAACTTTAGAGTTCCACCATGACTCCATCCCATGATCCATCACTTTCAACCATGACTCATACCAAGAGCTGCTCTGAGGCAAAAATGTAGATTTTTCTGCTGAACTCATTTCCAATCCTCTCATCTAGTCTTAGGAACCTTCGGGGTATTACAATATCTCCCCCTTGGAAATATTCATCCTCAAATGTGGGGTAGACATATTGAAAAGATGGGCAAAGGAACTGAAATCTCAAATACCAAAAATTTGAGCTAAAAACTAACGCAATAACTGACTCCGCACTGTGATACATGATTGAACTGAATTTATGAATCACACATACATGAACTAACATAAACAAATATGAGAAATATGAACTTGACATGAAATAAAATAGAGTGCTAAGGAGGGAACTCATACCTCATGCTGGAACTAAATCAGAAGGGAATAAATGCAGGTATCTAGCAATCATATCTGCTTCAGCCTCCCACGTAGCTCCTTCAACAAGCTGATTCCTTCACAAGACTTTCACCGAGCTACATTTTTGTTCCTATATTTCTGAACCTGACGATTAAGGATCTCAACGGGAACCTCCTCATAGCTAAGGTTATCTTTTACACCTACACTCTCCACCGGGACAACCAAGTCGGATCACCAATGCCCTTCATTAAGAATGATACATGAAAAACTAGATGCACCGAAGCCAACTCCGCTTGCAGAGCCAACTCATAGGCCACCTACCAAAAAATCTAACAATCTTGTAGGGACCAACATTATGGGGACTAAGCTTCCCTTTCCTTCCAAACCTCATCACTCCCTTCATTGGAGACACCTTCAAAAACCCTGAATAATCAACTTCAATCTCCATTTCTCTCCTCCTCACATCAACATAGGACTTTTGATGACTCTGAGCTATTTTCAGCCTTTCCCTTATACGCTGAACTTTCCCCATAGCCTCATGAACTGAATTTGGCCCTATCAACATAGCTTCACCTATCTCAAACCAACCAATAGGCAATTTATACCTCTACCCATAAAGAGACTCAAATAGAACCATCTAGATGTTAGAGTGGTAACTGTTGTTATAAGTAAACTCAATAAGAGATAAATGAAAATCCGAACTACCATTGAAGTCAATCACACATGCTGTAACACCCTAAAACTTTCCTAGACCAAATTCACACTTTGCAAGAAAAATCAAGAATAAAACCAAAAAAGTTGCCTCAGAACAATTGAGATAATGAGTCGTGGTCATCTCCAACACTCGTTGTGTCAGTTGTGGTCAGGCCTGTTTGGTCCTTCGGGAACCAACGGGACAAGGAATGAGCCGTTGTGAGAAATAATGAGTTTTCCTGTCACTCGTTGGTCCCCAGCTCTTAAGTCCCTCTTCCAGGACCCCATGACTCAACCAATGAGTCGTCAACAAGTTCCCTGATGTGTTTCCTGAAGATCCTCCTAGAGTCCCTCCTGAGCGGGAAATAGACTTTGGCATAGACCTCCTTCTAGACACTAAACACCATCTCCATCCCTACTTATTGAATGGTTTTAGTTGAGCTTAAGGAGTTGAAGGAGAAGCTAAAAGACCTCCTTGATAAAGGTTTCATCAGGCCCAATTTCTCTCTATGAGGTGCTCCAGTATTATTCGTGCGAAAGAAAGACCGTACTCTCAGGATGTGTATCGATTACCGTCAGTTGAATAAGGTCACAATTAAGAACAAGTATCTCCTACCCAGGATTGATGAATTATTCGATCAGCTTCAAAGAGCAAGTTGTTTCTCCAAAGTATATCTCGGGTCGGGGTATCATCAGCTAAGAGTCATAGAATGTGACATATCAAAAACAGCTTTTAGAACTTGATATGTTCACTACGAATTCGTGGTTATGTCCTTCGGACTAAATAATGACCCCGAAGCTTTCAGGGACCTGATGAACAGAGTTTTCAAGGCATATCTAGACGTGTTCATCATTGTATTCATTGATGGTATTCTGGTATACTCTAGAAGCGAGGAAGAACATGCTAACCATCTGAGGATAGTGCTATAGACACTCAGAGACCACCAGTTGTTCGCTAAGTTTAGCAAATGTGAATTCTACTTGAAGCCTATGACTTTCCTTGGTCATGTGGTCTTGTGTTAAGGTATTCAGGTAGATCCTCAAAAGATAGCAGCGATGAAAGATTGGTGAAGACCTACTTCCCCAACTGAAATCAAAAGTTTCTTGAGTCTAGCCGATTATTACCGACGTTTTGTGGAAGGTTTTTCCTCTATTGCATCTCCTATGACTAGGTTGACTCAGAAAAAGGTGAAATTTCAGTGGTTAGATGCGTGTAAGAAGAGTTTCTAGGAGTTGAAGACTCGACTCACTACTGCTTCAGTGTTAACCTTGCCGGAAGGAACAGATGGGTTCATGGTGTATTGTGACACTTCTAGAGTTGGACTTGGTTGTGTTCTGATGCAGTAGGGTAAGGTGATAGCTTATACCTCCAGACAGCTCAAGGCTCATGAAAAGAACTATCCGACTCATGACCTTGAGTTGGCAGCAGTGGTGTTTGCATTGAAAATATGGAGGCACTACCTTTACGGGGCTCACGTGGATGTTTTCACCGATCACAAGAGACTTTAGTATGTTTTCAGTTAGAAAGATTTAAATTTTCATTGGAGAAGGTGGTTGGAGCTATTGAAGGACTATGACATGATTGTGTTGTACCACCCCTACAAAGCCAATGTGGTGGTTGATGCCCTAAGCAGGATGTCTATGGGGAGCATGGCTCATGTTTAAGAGAGCAGAAAAGAACTGGCAAAGGATATTCACAGGTTAGCTCGGTTGGAAATGCAGTTGGTTGATACAGGTGAGGGAAGAGTAGTGGTGTAGAGTGGATCCGATTCCTCATTAGTAGTTGAAGTTAAATCAAGGTAGGATGGAGATCCCATACTGCTTAATCTAAAGGAGGAAGTTCTCAGAAAAGAAGTGGAGGCTTTCTCCAAAGGCGTAGATGATATGCTCCATTACCAGGGTAGACCATGCATACTGGATGTGGGTGAATTGAGACACCAAATACTGATTGAAGCACACAATTTTAGATATTCTATCTACCCAGGTGCCACTAAGGTCTATCGTGATCTACAGGATATTTATGGGTGGAATGGCGTGAAAAGAGACATAGCAGAATTTTTGGCTAAGTGCCCGAATTGCCAAAAGATTAAGGTGGAACATCAGAGACCGGGAGTTATGACTCAGGATATCAACATACCCACATGGAAGTAGGAAGAAGTAAATATGTACTTCATTACAGGACTACCTCGTACTCGTCAGCAGCATGACTCAATCTGGGTGATAATAAATAAGATGACCAAGTCAGCGCATTTCCTCCCAGTTAAAACTATAGACTCAACTGATGATTATGTTAGACTATATATTTAAGAGTTGTTCAGATTGCATGGGGTGACCTTGTCCATTATTTCAGATAGAGGAACCTAGTTCACCTCGCATTTCTAGAAGTCATTTCAGAAAAGACTCGGTACCTAGGTCAAGCTCAGCATAGCTTTTCACCGCAGATAGATGGACAAGCTGATCGAACTATCCAGACCTTGGAAGATATGCTGAGAGCGTGTGTGATTGTTTCAAGGGCAGTTGGGATGATCACCTACCACTCATCGAGTTTGCATACAACAACAGCTACCACTCCAGTATCCAGATGGCCCCGTTTGAGGCATTATATGGTAGGAGGTGTAGGTCTCCTATAGGGTGGTTTGAGGTTGCTGAAGCTACCCTCATAAGGCCAGACTCAGTTCATGAAGCTATGAAGAAGGTGAAACTTATTAGGGGGAGGTTGAAAACAGCGCAAGGCCGAGAGAAATCCTATGCCAATGTGAGGAAAAGAGAGTTAGAGTTTGCAGCGGATGTTTGAGTTTATCTAAAAATTTCACCCATGAAAGGGGTGATGAGGTTTGGTAAGAATGAAAAACTCAGTCGTAGATATGTGGGACACTATAGAATTCTGAAGTGAATTGGTAGTATGGCATATAAATTAGAACTACCTCCAAAGTTAGCATCTGTGCACCCACCATTCCATGTGTCACTATTGAAGAAGTGCATCGGTGATCCAACTTCAATTGTGCCACTAGAAAATATGGGAATAAAAGATAGTCTGTCTTATGAAGAGGACCAAGTTCAGATCCTTAACCATCAGGTTCATAAGTTGAGAAACAAGGAGGTCACTTCAGTGAAAGTTTTATTGAAGAACCAACTAGTTGAGGGAGCCACATGGGAGGCAAAGGTAGACATGCTGGCCAGATACCCTCACTTATTCCCTTCAAGTTCTGTTCCAGCATCAGGTACTAAATCATTGCTCAGTACTCTGTTCATTTCTGTATTCATCAGCCCTATTCATATTTTCAATGTGCATTCTACTTACATCAACTCTGTTAGCAAGGTTAAGTCAGTTCGGAGTCAGTTACTCCTTTAGAAACCAACTCATAGTCTCATTCTAGGAATTGCAGCTCTTTTCCTAGATTTTCCAGTAGTTTTAGCCTTCATTTGAGGACGAATGATCCCAAGGGGAGATATTGTAACACCATGAAACTTTCCTTGACCAAATAAGACTTTTTAAGAAAAATGCTGAAGAGAACCAAAGAAGTTGTCTCAAAACGACTGAGACAACGAGTCGTGGTCATCTCCAACGACTCATTGCGTCTGTCGTGGACAACACTTTTTGGTCCTTCGGGAACCAACAGGATAAAGAACGACCCATTATGAGAAATAATGAGTCGTCCTGTCACTCGTTGGTCCCCAGCTCACAAGTCCCTCTTCCAGGATCCCACGATCAACCAACGAGTCGTCATGCGATACAATGAGTCGTGGTGTGAGTCGTTGGTTGAGAGCACCAGAAACTCCCTTCAGTGATGATGCATGGAAACAACGACCTATCATATCCCAAAAGGAGTCATTATGACCACCCGTGGTGTCAAGTTCTGTAATCGTTAGACCTGTTCTAGTGAAGGTAACGGCTGGACACAATGACCCATTGGGTCCACCAAGAAGTCATTGTGTTGCCCATTGTTAGGCCTCCCAGCTTTCTTGTCCAGTGGCGACGGGAGGAACCAACGACCTATTGGTTCTTTCAATGAGTCATTGTACATCTTGTTGACAATTCCAGTGAGCCTAGAACCCAAGCAGTAGGACCAATGAGTAGTCCTAACGAGTTATGCTCTCAACCAATGACTTGTTAAGTGACCTGTTGGTCCCCTATAGACAATTTTTCCATGTTTTTCCGCATGGATATTTTTGTAATTTCCCCCTTTTTAATCCCCAAAATAATTAGTTTTGGGTTATTTTAAGGGAATTCAGAATGGTAATCAATGATTACTTTATCCCTCTCATCCCCTTAGGAAATCATTTTGCAAAAACTTTTCTCAGAAATTCTCAGGGCAAGAACTAGGGCAGTCAACTTCTTCTCAGTATTCTCAAGGTATCTTCACCAGAATTTCTTCACCAGGTATGTGGGAATTCAACAAGGGAATTGTTCTTCCTTTGTATCCTCGAAACCCTTTTCTAATTCTTCTATTAGTTATAGCCTTATTGATTTGAAATGTAAAATGTTTTCAGACAAAATTCTTTGAGACTTCAAGTGGAATATTATTCATGATATTAGCTGCTTTATTATTCCCCATTCTAGAAATTTTGTGAAACTAGAATCGAGTGAAATAATTTAGCCCTAGTTTCTCAGTTCAGTAAATTAGGATCTTGCATGTTGGACTAGTTTTCCTCGTGGCTTGATTCATGAGTTTTTTGATACCCATATTGTTGGTATATGCTGAAATGTCATTCAGATACATGTTAGTTTAGTCTCAATCAGATTATTAGCATACTCAGTATTGTCTAGAAATGTCAACTGATTAGTTTGACTACAGTCTTTTCTTAAGGTTTCAGTGGTGCCTCCAAGTTATAAGTTATTAGAATCAGATATTAGATTTTAGTGGTTCTTTAGACGGTTATGAAACTTCTAAATAAGCAGCTCTTACCAGTCTTATAACCCCCAGCTTCAAATTTTATTTTTTTCTTTAGACGGTTACGACGTTTCCAGATAAGTAGCTCTGGCCAGTCTTAGAACACCATTTACAGAATCTAGTCCAATAAGACTCTCAGGGTGATTCTAGATAGGTATTCCTGACTTAGTCTTGGGCCCTAGTTTCTAGATATTAGCTTAGTAGTTAGTCTAGGACTATCTAGTGGGAGTAAGACTTAACACCGAGTAGACCGGGTATCAAGCGCACCCATCCCAGAACTGTGTTGCCACCGTAGGTTATTTTATTAGAATTAAGAATCTAGAATTGTTATCACCTAGTTCATGCCTTTATACCCTGGAAAGGTATATTGGGTCCTACCAATGGAGTGTATACATCGGACTCCACGTCTAGCTCACGTGGTTATATGTCGGTTATAGGCTATCCCACTAGTCAAATAGTCTTGGTTTAGCTCAGATCAGAATAGTTTCAGTTTACTCAATTTAGTTCAGTTCAGTACAGTTAGCTCATATCAGTATCTAAGATTCAGGGAATGTTTATATCGATTTGACTGGGTTATTTTGACCATTTCAGTTATATTTCAGTTTATTTAGTTTTAGTATTTTAGTTGGTCATTGCATGTCATTCAATTAAGTTATTCATTCTTTATGTTTGGTTTTCTCCCACTTACTCAGAACATTCAAAGTACTGATGCATACCTTCCGTGTTGTATCATATCATGATACAGGCGCAGGTTCTCTGACTCAGCACCGGTAGTAGATCTTCTACAGGTGATATTAGCTGTACCAGTGGTGAGTCCTCATATTTTGAGGATTATGTTTATTTTCTTTAATTATTTTAATTTAGTTAGACTTTAGTGTTAGTTGGGGGCTTGTCCCAGCAACTCATCAGTTGTAGTTGGCTTTCAGACATAGATTCAGACTTTCAGATGTAAAAGCTTTTATTATTCAGTTTTTCATAAAATGGTTTATTTATTTAAGCTTCCGCTATGATTACTCAGATTACTAGTGTTATGACAAACCATGGGTTGGCTTGGGGTTACTTATGACTCCAAGGATCGTGTCTCTTCCAGGGAATAGAATTGAGTCGTGACAAATGCTCTCAACATGTCCTTAAGAGTGTAAATGGTCAGCTCGGCCTGACCATCTATTTGCTGGTGAAAAGCTGTTCTAAGCTTGACCTGAGTACCAAGTCCCTTCTGAAATGATCTCTAAACTGTGCGGTAAACTAAGCACCTCTATAAAATATGATGGACAGCTTGTTGGCGAGTCCTCATTCTCCGAGGACCGTTTGAATCAACGGAACACCGTGCAACTAAACTACCTCTCGAATGTAAAATTTATCATAAACCTCCATCGAATTGGTAGTTTTGACTGGTAGAATATATGCTACCTTGGATACCCTGTCTACCACCACCTGTATAGAGTCATAGAATCGGCAAGTGTGAGGAAACCTTGTAATGGAGTTCATATTGACTTCCTCCAACATCTATGTAGGGATACTAATGTTTCGAAGCATACCTCCCGGTCTTTGATGCTTCATTTTAACTTGCTGACAATTCGAACACTAAGCCAAAAATTCCGCTATGTCCTTCTTAATGCCATTCCACTAATAGACTTCTCGTAGGTCATGGTACATTTTTGTGGAATCTGGGTGGATAGAATACCGCGAGCCATGATTCTCAAACATCGTTCGTTCTCTCAAGTCATCAACACCCAAAACACACGTACAATCCTGATAATGAAGTACGACATCTCCTCCTTGGGAGAAGACCTCTACCATCAAATTATGATCTACTTCCTTCAACTTCACAAAAATAGGATCCTCAACTTGCCTATCCTTGACCTCAGTCACCAAAGCAGATTCTGAAACATTCTATATGATAACACCACCATCTGTCGATCCATGAGAAGAACTCCTATTCGTGCAAGCCGGTGCATATACTTCACCAACTCTTTCCTCTCGTCTTCCACATAAGAATTAATATCCATGGAAATTCTTCTAAGGGAATCCACCACTACATTGGCCTTGCTCAAATGATGAAGGACACTCATTTAATAGTCCTTGAGCATCTCAAACCATCTTCTTTATCGCAAATTCAAACTTTTCGGGGTGAACACGTATGATGTGCTGTTAGTTTATAGCACTTTAAACACTTAAAACTAGGAAAATAGCATGAACTTAGGTATGTTATATGGATATGAGGTGTTTTTACTTTGTTTTTAGGGAAAATAAGTGTTGGAGAAAAAATGTGCAAAAGTTTTATAAAAGTGTAGAAGAGAAGCCAAATACTGATCTCAGTACGAGCCGTACAGAGACTTGTGGAAAAGCTCAAAAGGCTGGAACAATGCAAATGCAAAGTAAGACTCTCAACATGAGTTGTTCCATCCTGGTACAAGCCATAACTTGAGTCATGGAATACTTCAGATATATTTTCACAATGGAAGTCTCCTGATACGGGTAGCACCTATGAATCATAGCATCTACCTACTACCAATACTAGGAGCCGTGGAATGCTTTAGTGATTTTTGGAACTTGGCAGAACTCATGATACGATAAGCTGTTACGAGTCATAGGAGCAAGGTACAAGGTGTAACAAGAAACTCATAGAAATCTTTAGAAGATGCCAAAGTTCTCAAAGCCAAACCACAACTTGATTGTACGATTCGTGGGATCATGTTATGAGTCATACCAGATGCCAACAATTAGCAAATTCTGCAGAAGCCAAGGAATGTACAAGACAAGGAATGACCCATACAATCCTGTTATGGGTCGTATGATGAGTCGTAGGATATGTCGGTGAAAGATTTGGTTATTTTCCTGTTAACTCAGGAAAAATATTTTATAATCTCTAAAAATACTTTTTTGGTTAAGTTTAGACCAGAGACCGTCAGAATTAGTTGGAGTTGATTGTTATCAAATATTGGAAATTAGTTATTGACAACATTGGAGAGCAATTCTTGAGATCAAAACATTGATTTCTCAATTGTTCTTGAGTTTGTTCATCATATTTTCTTTCAATATTCATAGCAGGTTTTGTTTCAAACATCACTAGCAGTATTTAATTATGTGTTTATCTATGAATACTGATCACAATCTTACAATCATGAGAGGCTAAAACCTCAACAACTAGAGTTGTGGGAACCATGGTGGATTAACGAACTAGGGTTATACAAAGTGATTAGAAACCAATGCTAAATGTTGTATTGTATTCTCTTCATCTTTAATATTTCTTAATGAAGCGCAATGTTAAGACTTTCTTGAATTCTTTACTTTCTTGAACCTAGAGAGGTAGAAATTAGGGAAAGAGAATTACAACAAAGCCTTAATTTTTATGATCATTGTATAACTTGAGCTGTGGTCACACGATAGTAAATTTGGAATAAATTGATAATGGTTAACTTTAAATTGCTTATGAGACCTAACCCGGTGATTGAGTGTAGTCATCCAATAGTGACGAACCAGACGTTTCGATGAACTTTAGTTATTAGTTCTACAAGTAAGCATTGGGATTGATCATGAGTGTAAACCCAAAGTAGTTGAACTCATGGGGAACACTTACCCTTGTTAATTGAAAATCTTAATAAACAACTATTGATTTTCACGCTTGTTTTACAATTGGTTTTTCTATAACCCCCCTAATTTCGAGATAACACACCAAAAAGCTTAAATACCAGAATTAGTCTAGTTCTTACCATATTCCCTGGAGATTCAAACCCAACCTCTTTGTTGAGTTGTTTATTGACAACGTCTGCTTCATACTTGTCACAAGTGTGAGTTTGAGCATTATCAAAAAGTGGTGTCATTGCTGGGGAATACGACTAAGATTAGATTAATTGCTTGTATTTAACTTTTGGTTGTTATTTCCTCATTTACGTTTTGTCACGCCCCACCTTAGGAGGCATGATTGGCACCTAGTGCCAACCTAGGACCTGGACTGACTGGCTAAGCATAGGAAACTCTGATGCTTGCTAGCAACTCAAAATCAAGAAAAAAACGAGCTATATCTCGGCTGTAAACTCAGTCCCAACCAATAAGGCCACGCATCACCTGTAAAAGAAAATATCTATCCCAATTACAAGATGATAAATGGGATCCTATGTGGGCTGACAAGACCACCATGCTGTCTAGTTATAAGTGATGGAAAACAAGCAGTCATACAAACTATAGCTGACAAGGATGCCAATAATAGCTAAACTAGGCCCCACATGGCTACCACGCAAAACATAATATGAATAGGCTCCACACGGCCAACAACAACTAATAACATAACAACCATAGCCTGCAAGCCTCAAATAGTAGAATAATGGTCGGGACAGGGCCCCGACCTACCTAAAACTATACAACAAAAGAATAAACCTTCTCTAATTATCAATTCCGGAGTAAAGGAGCTAACTGAACTGTGGCCTATGACTGGTAGCTAGGGAGGTCCTGGATCACGTCTAACCTCACCTGCAAGCAAGTAATGCAGCGCCCCAAAGATGGGCGTCAGTACAATATGTACCTGATATGTAAGGCAGAAATGAAAGTTGAGTAAAGCTAATAGAAGGATGAAAGGTAATCAATAAGGAGGATAAGAATTTAACATGAATAGCTTCACACCACAAAATATAACTAGCAAGTATAAGCACAAACATTAACCTAACCGGGCCCCCGCCTGGAAGTTACAATCAACACAGAATATCCTACTTGGGCCCCCATAAGCCCTGACAAGTACAAACAATGCACACTTTTCGTATCTGGACTACTAATGGTTTGTAAGCATAATGTAACTCGAGAGTACTCGTCCTCTAAAACTGTATACGAGCCTGATAGGCTCCTATATTTAGGTTGAGTCATCTAGGATCCTATAACTTTGTCTGTGTCTGAGCCGTTTGGGCTCCTATAATTGTATCTGAGCTAAAAGGGCTCCTGTTACTATATCTAAGCCATATGGGCTCCTGTAACTGGACATCAAGCCTTCTCTCATCTGAGGGTCATGATGCCACTATGGCATAGAGGCCTCTAGAGGTAACTAGACCACAATACAACCCTCACAGCCTCAATATTATCCATTTGGACATCATATTGCTCTGGCGAGCATAGCCCCATAGGAAATAAAACATTCAACAACTCAAAAATTATATGCAGAGACCAAGCTACTAGTGTTAATTCTGATGAGGGTTACTATTTCATCAATGTCATCTCAATTCTATTTGTAGCAGTTGACCACATTCGGGTTACTCTAGGGTACTATAGGTATGCATGTCGTATTAAATTTACGACGAATGTAACTTGCCGAAGGAAAGCCTTAACATACCTTATTGATTTCTAGGTGCTCGAGAAAATTCCAACCCGAAGTCAGTAATTTCATCAATTTGTATCCCTCACGCTGAGAAAATGAGACTATTTCAATATTAGTAATCAGCAAAAAACAATATCTTCCAATAGAATTAACTATAACTTCAGAATTGAATAATTCAGAAAAAAACTCGCTAGTTCTCAAGAATTTAAAAGGTAGAATTGCTTACCTATCACCTGCAGCTGCTTAGGACTCAATTTAATGTAAATTTGGCAACCTTTACTCAACAGGGTTTTGGCTCACCGAGTGAATTTTCACGAAATAAGTTCGCTATAATGCTTCTCGTAGGCCTAAAACTCGTTACTAATGTTCCATGATTTTATAGCACTTTTAATGATTTAAACCAATAAAATATGCACATTTCGGGCATATTTTGTAGATATGATGTGTTTGTGTTAAGTGTTGCAGGAAAACAGGTTCGATAGGGAAATGGGTAAAGTAAGGCAAAATTGGACCAAAATGCAGGTTGCTGCCCAGGTCATGAGTCGTCGTCCCAATGAACGACTTGTTCTTGGAATTGTGGTAAATGATTGAGTTATATTGAGAAGAACCAGCGCACCTAACGAGTTGAAGACATGACTTGTTACATCTGGTAACAAGCCATTATGTCGGTCGTGGACTGGGAGGAAGATTTCTGAAAAATGCTCAGGGTTGTCAGGTGAAGTGATGACTCATCATGAGATACTGTTAGCATCCGTCAAGTGCATTGGAGGATTTAGTGATACATGGCCACGAGGGACCTAACGATTAATGCCCAGGCCTAACGAGTCACTAGTTCACCATCCCCAGGACTGGACAAGTTAGCAAGGATGACTCAAATTCACTGGCCACGACTCATTGGGATACCCAACGAGTTGTTAGTTGGCCCATTACCATTGCCAATCTGGAGTCCATTTTTAGTTAGGAAAAGTTTTGTTTGGAACTATAAATACATTGTTTAGGTTTATTTTTCTAGTATAGTTTATTTTACCACTTTTCACGTAAATTTTAGCATTGTTAACGATCATTCTTGGTTCAAGAAACAATGTTTGTAATTTGTTCTTGATTTTGAGAATCAAACAACATTGAAGTTTTGTTCATCAGTTTTGGTGTTTTATTCAATTCACGTGGTTTTCTTCTACGTATCATTGTAAGTTACAATTATGATTTCTTCTGTATTTTTTGATTGTAATAATTCAAATATGAGTAGCTAAACCCATTACTAGGGTTGTTGGAACCATGAAGAATTAACACACAAAGGTAAAAATACTTACTGATTCTTGAACGAGGTTTGTGCATATATTGTTTTTTCATTCGTTTTAATTATTTCTTAATGGTTGAAAACGTTGGAATTCGCCTTATTCTTACATACCAGATCAAGGGGGTGATGAATGGGAAAAGGGATTAACAATAGAGATTTGAGGCTATCAACCCTCATCTAATAGCTTGACCTTGTTCGGGAATAGCTAATCTGATATTAAGGGTAAGGGTTAATTAAGCATACACCTGTATACGGACCAAGTTGCATGGTGATAATCATCTAGATAGGGAACCAACCATTTAGGTGAATTAACTTACTAATATTGCATGCTAAAAACCAGAATAGATTACTAGTGTAAAAACCTTGTGGTTATGAAGTCATGGGGAACACAATCCTTGTCACTTTATTGATTGAATACAACAAAAATTGAATTAAACATTTACTAGTCATTACTCTTGTTTATTATTTTGTGTTTCGAATCTTTCCCTCCTAGGAAAATAAGTAAGCCAATATTATTACCTAAACACATCAACTCAAGTTCTCATCATATTCCTCATGGGATTCGACACCAACCCTGGTTGGGTTCTATATTTGACATCGACCACTTTATATCTCATTCACGAGGTGTAGTTTTGGAGACATCAAATTTTGGCGCCGCTGCCGGGGAATACGGCTAAGGCTTTTGTTAATTGTGTTTTCTTTACTGTTGGTCCTTATTTCCTTTTTATTTTTCTTTTGTTGTTTATTTTCTTTACAGGTGTTAGGTTTGTGCATGCCCAGTAATAGGAGCCGAGGAAAATCTCAAGTTCTAATTGATCACGAACTTGGACAAACACTGTGAAATCTGAGGAGAATGGACAACATACAAGAGAAAGACACAATGGACCAGGCTACAACCAGAATGTTGGCCGAGGAACAAGCTCGGGCAAGAGATAAAGAGTTAGCAAGGGTTTCAGAAGAGTAATGCCTAGTTATCGAAGCCGAGCTAGCTAGAAGGAACAAAGGTCCAGACCAACAGGGGCACCGGTACTTCAATGATGATGACAATGCTGATATTGATGAAGCCGGTGCCACTGGAGCTATTATGCCTTCCCCTTTTTCCTACTGGGGCAAATTTTTACATTACCAGTGCTATGATCCAATTGCTCAACATGAAGGGGATATTTATGGGTCATGCAACCAATGATGCACATACTCACTTAACTAATTTTGTGGATATCTGCAAAGCATAAAAATAATCGGGAGTGAGTCGGGATGCAATATGGCTGAGGTTATTTGCCTTTTCATTAGGGATTGAGGAAACACTCTGATTGGCCGAACATCCCAACGATTCTATCACTACATAGAGGAAGTTGAAAAGAGCTTTCCTTGAAAGGTTCTTTCCACCTTCCAGATCTTTTCAGCTGAAAGATGAGATATACAACTTCAGGTAATTGAATTATGAGGCACTTCACGATACATGGTTGCGGTTCAACAAGAAGCTCAAAAGAGGTGCCCAACCACAGGATCCCAGATAATACATTATTGGAGATCTTCTATAGGTCTTTAAATGCTAACACCAAGGAAGTGGCTGATACCATGTCTGGTGGAACATTCATGAGTCACACTTATGCTGAAGCTGCTAAGGTACTTGAAGGAATAACTAAAACCAACCGCACATGGCACACAAGAGAGTTGGAGACTCTGGTTAGTACTTATGCGGTAGGCATGTCTGCGGAACTGAGATGGAAGGATGAAGAGCGAGATCAGGATATTTTTGAGATAAAGACCACAATGGGGCTTCTTGCGAAGCATTTGATGGGAGCCAGGGCTAAAAAGGTGAATATTGTAGGTTCTCAGGACAAGGCCCCGAGAAATGATGGAGGCGAATCAGAATATGAGGAGGAGGCAAATTACTAAATGATCAAGGGGCGGGTTTCTGCACTAACATCCAAGGTTCTAACCAAGACTCTTGGCGTCAAGGTCAGGGGAACCAAGGTCAAAACCACAACAAGGATAACAATTACAACTGAGGCCAATATAGAGACTGGAAAAAGTGTAAGGAGTACAAGAATTATAGAAGTGGTCTATATGTTCCTCCAAGGAACCATAAGCCAGAGTCTAGTGGTTCAAGGGTTGAAGAAATGTTGATTAAGGTACTTAAGTAGATGGAAGCAACATATGGCCATTTCAAGGAGCTCCGCGTTGATATTTCTGGTATGAACCAAAAGGTGGAATCACATGTCATGTCCATTAAGCAGATTGAGGAACAACTTAGTCACATGTCTATTGCTATGAACCAGAGGTAGAAGGGAACACTTCCCAGCAATACAGTTCAAAATCCAAAAAATGACAATTATTGCAATGCATTCACTACTAGGAGTGGAAAGGCAAAAGTTGATCCTCCGAGGCTGGTGGTGATTGGTGAGACAGTAGAGCTCTTAGTGATTGATGATGATAGGTTGGCAGATTCTGAGGATCAGACATTGGTTGATGATTTAATAGAGAAGACCGCTCCTAGTAATGCAAAGGAGAATGGATCTGGCAAAGAGAAGGAGAAGGAGGTACTGCAAAAGATCACACCTATTCCTAGACCTCCTCCCCTTTTTCAGATAGTTTAAAGAAAAAGGTCGAAGATGGGAAGTATCACAAATTCATTTCCATGTTGAAAAAACTATCTGTGAACATCCCATTAGTCGAGGCACTTGAGCAGATGCCCGGCTATGCTAAATTCATGAACGACCTTGTCACTAGAAAGAGGAACATGAGCTTTGCACCTGTGGATAGTTTGCACCATTGTAGTGCAATAGCATGTCGTTCTCTTGTTCAGCATACCGTGCACTATTGGAGCCTTTAATTTCGCTAAAGCACTATGTGATTGGGGTTCTAGTATTCGCTTGATGCCATTAGCAATGTTGAGGCAGTTGGGCTTGGGAGCCCCCAAACAGACTACAATGCATCTTTTGATGGAAGATCATACGGTGAAAAATCCGATGGGAATTCTCTATGATGTTCTAGTGAAGGTAAAGTCCTTTATATTTCTGGCTGGTTTTTTCATTCCGGACTGCGAGGTTGATTTTGAGGTCCCCATTATCTTGGGGCGACCGTTCCTTACCACTGGACGCGCTCTTGTAGATATGGAAACTAGACAACTGAAATTCCAATTGAACAATGAGGAGGTGACATTCAATGTATGCCGGTACATAAAGAAGCCAAATGACATGATGGTGGTCTCAGTAATTGATGTTGTGGAACCTGAGTTTCCAATTATGCCCATTGAGGAGTTAGTGACTCTTGAGGACTTAGCAGCAGTGTTGATNTAAAGGGTCTAAGGCTCAACGATGTTGTGGAACCTGAGTTTCCAATTATGCCCATTGAGGAGTTAGTGACTCTTGAGGACTTAGCAGCAGTGTTGATGAATGTTGGTGCTGAGGAGATCCGTGGAGGCGAGGATATTGTAAATGCACTTACTGGAATGGGGTCATACACCTATGCTCCAAAGAAGATTGATCTTGACCTAAAGAATCGGGTGACCCTACCAGCCAAGTCATCTATTGAGGATCCTCCAGTATTAGAGCTCAAAGCACTCCCGTCTCATTTGCGATATGTATTTCTGAGAACCGGTAACACTTACCGGTCATTTTTTCAGCTGACTTGGAGGAATTACAAGTGGAGGCTTTGGTCTCCATTTTGAAGAGATATAAAAAAGCCATCAGGTGAACCATTGCAGACATTATTGGAATCCCAGATGGTATTTGCACTCATAAGATCCAGCTAGAGCTAGATTGTATTCCGAGCATTGAGCATCAACGTTTGTTTAATCCACCTATGCAAGAGGTGGTCAGGAAGTAAATCATCAGGTGGTTGGATGCGGGTGTGGTTTACCCTATTGCTGACAGCAAATGGGTAAGCCTAGTTCAGTGTGTAACAAAGAAGGGATGAATCATGGTGGTCCAAAATGCTAACAATGAGCTCATTCCACTAAGGCCAGTCATTGGTTGGAGAGTATGTATGGACTATAGGAAGTTGAACTATTGGACTCAGAAAGATCATTTTCCTATGCCATTCATGGATAAGATGCTAGACCGACTTGCAAGCGGAGGATTGTACTATTTTCTTGATGGTTATTCGGGGTACAATCTTATATCTATTTCCCCCGAAGACCAAGAGAAAACTACTTTCACATGCCCATATGGTAATTTTCTTTCAAGAGGATGCCGTTTAGGTTATGTAATGCGCCCACCACTTTTCAGTGTTGCATGATGTCCATATTTTTTGACATGGTCGAGGACACAATTGAAGTCTTTATGGATGACTTTTCGGTGGTGGGTGATACATTCGAGGATTATTTAGCTCATTTGAGCAAGGTGCTTCAGAGATGTGAAGAGACCAACTTGGTGCTTAACTAGGAAAAGTGTCATTTCATGGTCAAAGAAAGTATAGTTCTAGGGAACAAGATTTTTAGTAAGGGTATTGAGGTGGACAGGGCCAAGATCGAAGTAATTGCTTGTCTACCACCTTCAATTTCTGTGAAAGGTGTTCGAAGCTTTTTGGGTCATGCAGGGTTTTATAGGAGATTCATCAAGGATTTCTCAAAGATTGCACATCCTTTGTGTAAACTCCTTGAGAAAGAGGTGAAGTTTGTGTTTGATAAGGCATGTCTGAAGGCGTTTGAATGTCTAAAGGAGAGATTGACCACTTTCCCCGATTAGAGTGGCACCTGACTTGTCTTTACCATTCGAGGTTATGTGTGATGCTAGCGGAGTGGCCTAGGGAGTTGTTTTGAGCCAAAGGAGTGAAAAGATCTTCCATCCTATTTATTATGCTAGCAAGGCTCTTAATGCATCTTAGAAAAATTACACCGTTACAAAACAGGAGTTATTGGATGACTTTCTTGGAACCAAGGTAATAGTCCACACAGACCATGCAACTTTGAGATATCTTATGGAAAATAAGGATTCTATGCTGCGGTTGATTCGATGGGTTCTGTTGTTGCAATAATTCTAGTTTGAAGTAAAGTATTAGAAGAGGACCGAAAACCAGGAGGCGGATCACTTATCAAGATTGGAAGCAGATTCAGCACTTCATGATGAGCTTGACATAGATGATGCATTCTCCGACGAGCAGGTTTTAGCTTCCTCAAAGGATCTCATCCCATGGTTTGTAGACCTTGCTAATTATCTAGTGAGTGATGTATCAGGGAACTTATCTTTTCACAAGCGGAAAAAGTTCATGTCTGATGTGTGGAAATTTTTCTGGGATGAGCCTTACTTATTCCGCATATATGCTGATAGGGTGATTCAGAGATGTGTGCCTGAGGTGGAGATGTTGATCATATTGGAGGCCTTCCAATCATCCCCTATTGGGGGTCACCACAGCGGGATTTGCGTAGCCCACAAGATTCTGCAATATGGGTACTATTGGCCAACAATTCACCAAGATGCGTAAAATATTGGAAAGGCATGTGATGCATGCCAAAGGCAAGGAAGCATATCACGGAGGAATGAGCTTCTTATTACTCCCATCCTTGTCATTAAGCTATTTTATGTGTGGGGCATTGAATATGAAAATCTGAATCATATAGAAAATTGGAGACTCTTCACTTAACTGAATTACCACAATAGAGCTTACGTGGTCCTGACTATCACATTCAAGTGGGCAGATCCGTCCAAAACCTTTTCACGGATAAGGACGCTACAATGATATCAATATCAAGCTGAAGGCCCATTTGGGAAATGGGAAGTTCACAACAGAGGTCACAAGACATATAATAGTATTAACCTACGTTGGCGCGTAGTTCTGGGGCATATGGTGATTGACCCTTAGCCCACTCGATGCTAGACTCTTCTCCCAAAACATGCAATGCTTTACATCATATATAACGAAGCTCAACATCGTCTATTGATGAAAATCAAGATGAAATCATGCATAAACTCAACATCATATGAAAAAAAGCTCAATTATAACATACATCTTAATTGTGCATTCATATGAGAAGCTTTATTTCGAAACATACCACAAGCTCAAAGATAAGTGGGTGCCTTTACACCAAAACCATGTTGTAAGCTTACTTTAGAGATACAACGTCATCATACTCGATTTAAGGGTCTTTCCAAAAACTTTACAATACTTGGATTTACTCAATTTATTTGAAAACAATATCAAAATCATGGGTATCTTTAGAAACACGCTTTTCATTATCAAATCTCATCATCATCATACATTTATCATCATTCTCTTCTTTCATGAACTTCTCATCCATGGGCCTTTAATTTCATAAAACTGGAAAACACAATTTTGATTGCAAACAATTTAAAATCTTCCCATGCTTCACAATTCATCAATAGAAACATAATCTAATCATACCCATGTATAGAAATTGAAGAATTATGCAATNCCATGTATAGAAATTGAAGAATTATGCAATTGGGTGAAAACCCCATAACTTGATCATAGGAATTTATTATATTTAGATAGAAATTGGGCATGGGTGTGGAAGAAGAAACCCACTCATAACCCTACATACCTGGAAGGGGTGATTCTATCACTTCTCTGATTGAGCAAGATGAGATTCCAATGGAAACCTTGAGGACTTGCTCTAAATCACCTATTCAACTTCTCAAGTTTGCATGCATGGAATGAATTAACTTAGAATAGGTTTCCCCCTCTTAAAAACCTTCAAAATGAGTTTAAACGATGTAGTCTAGGTCTTAGGAACTTAGGAATTACAAAAAGACCCTTACGGAATTCGTAGGAAAATACTACCAGGTGGTCCTAACTGACGATCTGACGGATCGTGGTCCTTGGCAACGACTCGTTGCCTGGCTCATCAAGTACACTATTTCAATTACTTCACTTTAGACATAAATCACCCCACGACTTACACCACGTCTCGTTACCTCAGACAATGAGTCGTGGTTAACTTCGGTTAAGTACACTGCCCTAATTTCCCCTTCGTTCCTTCTAAGCAACCCCATGGCTTACCTGACGACTCGTGGGGTCTGATCACGAGTCGTTGCCACGCCCATGGGGAACCTTCTCTTCAAAGCATCCCTGCTCTTCTCTGGTCTCCCCACAAGTCACCGGACAACTCGTGGGCTGTCCTCACGAGTTGTCCCGCGACTCGTCCAGTACCTACAACACCAATTTCACATTTTCCCCTATTCTAACTCCCGGGTCTGATCTTTAAGTTTTCGAGGTATAACAATATCTCCCCCTTGGGAACATTCATCCTCGAATGTTGGAAGCAAGCAAAAAATTGAAACATACAATTATCATACTCAAATACTGATCATTTAAAATGAAATTTTTTATGAAATGACTACCTACGATTCATAACACATAGTTTAACTGATGTCATGCTTCACATACACATCCATACACATAAAAGAAACTTGAACACATGAACTGTACATGAAAACTAAATAGAGTCATAGAGAAAACTGATACCTCAAGTTGGAACTGAACCGGTAGAGAATAAATATGGGTATTTAGCCATCATATCTGCTTTGGCTTCCCACATAGCTCCTTCAACATGCTGATTCCTCCATAAGACTTTAACTGAAGCTACTTCTTTGCTCCTTAGCTTTCAAACTTCAAAATCTAGTATTTCTACCGGAACTTCCTCATAGCTAAGGCTGTCTCTTACATCAACCTGTCCACTGGAACTACTAGAGCTGGATCTCCCAAACACTTCTTCAAAAGCGATACATGAAACACAGGATGCATAGAAGATAACTCTGAGGGAAAGTCCAACTCATACGCTACCTTTCTAACTCTTCTAAAAATCCCGTAGGGACCACCATTGCAGGGACTAAGTTTTCCTTTCTTTCCAAATCGTATGATTCCCTTCATGGGAGATACCTTCAGAAATACCCAATTGTCTACTTCGAACTCCAAATCTTTTCTCCTCACATTAGCATATGACTTTTGATGACTCTGAGCAATTTTCAGCTTGTCCCTTATCATCTGAACCTTCACCACAGCCTCATGAACCGAATCAGGCGCTATTATAGATGCCTCACCAACCTCAAACCATCCAATAGGTGATCTACACCTCCGCCCATAAAGAGCCTCAAATAGTGCCATTTGGTTTCTAGAGTGATAACTGTTGTTATAAGAAAACTCGATCAGAGGCAAATAATCATCCCAACTACCCTTGAAGTCCAGCACACATGCTCTCAACATGTCCTCGAGAGTCTGGATTTTTCGTTCTACCTAGCTATCTGTTTACGAATGAAAGGTTGTACTGAGCTTAACCTGAGTCCCAAGCCCCTTCTGAAAAGACTACCAGAACAGGGAGGTAAATTGAGTACCTCGGTCTGAAATGATACACAAGGGCACTCCATGTAATCAAACCAACTCCTGAATATAGAATTTGGCATAATCCTCCACTGAATCTGTGGTTTTTACCAGTAGAAAATGTGCAGCTTTGGTCAACCTGTCTACCACCATCCAAATGGAGTCATATTGTCGGTGGGTATGAGGTAATCCTGTTATGAAATCCATGTTGATCTATTCCCACTTCCAAGTAGGAATGCTAATATCCTGAAGTATTCCTCCCGAACTTTGATGTTCAGCCTTTACTTGTTGGCAATTTGGACACCTGGCTACGAACTCTGCAATATCCTTCTTCATACCATTTCACCAATAGATTACTCGAAAATAATGACACATCTTCGTGGATACCGGATGGATAGAATATCTGGTACCATGTTCCTCATGCAATATTTGGCTGTTCAAACCATCAACATTTGGAACACACAGGAGACACTAGTACCGAAGCATACTATCTCCCCCTTGGGAGAAAACCTCCACCTTTTGACTCCGCACAACTTCCTTCAATTTCCTCAAAATCGGGTCCTCATCTTTCCTAGATTTCACATCAACCACAAATGACGATTCAAATCCATTCTACACAACAACACCACCATCGGTTGAGTCAACCAGCCTCACTCCCAACCTTGCAAGTTGATGGACATCTTTTGCCGGCTCTTTCTTTCCTTCCTCCATGTAGGACACACTCTCCATAGAGAGTCTACTAAGTGCGTCGGCTACCACATTAGCCTTACCTGGGTGTTAAAGAACAGTAATATCATAGTCTTTGAGTAGCTCTAACCACCTCATTCTCCGTAGATTAAGATCCTTCTGCGTGAACACATACTGTAGACTTTTGTGACCCATAAATACATTCACATGGACCCCATATAAGTAATGTCGCCATATCTTCAAGGTGAATACCACCGCTGCCAACTCTAGATAATGGGTTGGGTAATTCTTCTCATGAATCTTTAACTGTCTAGAGGAATGTGCTATTATCTTACCCCGCTGCATCAGTGCACACCTGAGTCCAATTCTCGAAGCATCACAATACACAACAAATCCATCCATACCCTTAGGTAGTGTCAACACCAGTGCGGTAGTGAGTGGTGTCTTCAATTCTGGGACGCTCTTCTCATAAGCCTCCGACAATTGAAACTTTACTTTTTTCTGAGTCAACCATGTCAATGGTGCAACAATTGATGAAAAAATCTCAACAAACCTCCGGTAGTAGCTAGCTAGGCCCAAGAAACTCTGAATATCTGAAGAATTCACCGGTCTAGGCAAATACTTTACCCCTTTGATTTTATGAGAATCTACTTTTATGCCCTCACTCGATACCACATGGCCCAAAAATGCAACCGAGTTCAACCAAATCCAATACATGTTGAACTTTTCATACAACTGACGATCCTTGAGAGTCTACAACACTACTCTCAAATGAGCGGCATGCTCCTCCTCACTTCGAGAGTATATAAGAATATCATCGATGAACACAATCACGAACATGTCTAGATATTGCTTGAACACCCAGCTCATCAGATCATTGAAAGTTGTAGGAGCACTGGTTAGTACAAAAGATATAATTGCAAACTCGTAATGACCATACCATGTCCTTAAGGCCATTTTCGGAACATCACACTCTCGAACCCTGAGCTGATGATACCCGGACCTGAGGTAAATATTTTAGAAACACTTGGCACCCTAAAGCTGATCAAACAGATCATTGATCCTGGGTAAAGGATACATGTTTTTAACAGTGACCTTGTTCAATTGCCGATAGTCAATACGTATGCGAAGGGAAACATTCTTCTTTTGGATGAAGAGAACCGGTGCACCCCATGGAGACTTTATCTGTCTAATGAAACCCTTATCTAAGAAGCCCTTAAATTGCTATTTAAACTCTTTTAGCTCGACTGGAGCCATTCTGTAGGGAGGAATAGATATAGGCTGCATGTCGGGAAGAAGGTCAATACCCAAATCAATCTCCCGCTCGTGAGGGACACCTGGCAAATCATCAAGAAAGACCTCTGGATACTCACATACTACTGGTAGGGACTGGATGGTTGGGATCTCGGACTCAACGTCCTTAACCCTAACTAGATGGTACAAGCAACCCTTAGAAATCATCTTCTTAGCCTTAAGGTAGGAAATGAACCGACCTACAAGTATATTTGAACTACGCTTCCATTCTAAGATAGGCTCATATGGAAATCTGAACTCTATTGACCGGGTTCTACAATCAATTGAAACATAGCATGCAAATAGCCAATCTATGTCGAGAATAACTTCGAAATCGGTCATGGCTAACTCTATCAAATCTACTGAGGTGACCTTATGAAGGATTGACACTGGGAAATCTCTATAAACCCATTTAGCTATAATTGAGTCACCTACAGGGGTGGAAATTGAGAAGGGTTCTGACAAGACATCGAGACTGATTTCGAAGCTACTGGCCACATATGGTCTCACAAAAGACAAGGTAGCCCTCGGATATAGCAAAGTATATATATCAATACGGAACACTCGCAACATACCAGTGATCACATCCGAGGAAACCTCCTGCTCATTTCGGGATGCTAAAGCATAGAATCAATTCTGGTGCTAACCGCCAGCTATGCTAGTAGATGCTCTCTGATGTGCCGAGCGTGGGGGAGGGGCTTCTGAACTAGAATTTTGGCCTCGGCCTGCAACCTGATCCTGCCTCATAGCTAGAAAATCTCTAAGAATATATCCGCACTGCCCATACTCAAAACAAGCACCTGAACCTGCCAAGCACTAGCCTGTGTGCCCCCAAGCACATCTGCGATAAGCTGGGACGCTAGAATCTGTGGGTTTGCTTCTCTAACTCCTCGAGCCTGATTCCCACCCTCTATGATCATGTCTAGGCTTGGATGGCACACTCAATACCGAAGATTCCTGGGCTGATGATCATTGGTGAGTCTGCTGTCCGTGCCTACCACCGGACCTTTGCTGAGAGAATCTGTGGTCCTCGATCTTGGCCCTCTTGGCCTCCCTCTCTCTAATATGCCTCCTCTATCTTCTAGGCGCACAATACAATCTGAGGATAGTCCATATCATGATGGAGCATGGGATTCTGACACTCCTTATCAAAATACATTGCAATGCCATGCACAAATCTGCTCACCCGCCTCCTCTGGTCAGCCACTAACTCCGTGGCATATTTTGGTAAGCGAGTGAACTCAAGGGAATACTCTTGCACTGTCATTCTTCCCTTCTTTAAGTTTACAAACTCAGTTTCCTTCAGCCCCCTCATCTCCCGAGGGAAGAACCAATCTAGGAATGCAACATGAAACTCCTCCCACGTGATCAGACCTTCTCCTGCGACCCTGCTATCCTTCCATTGACGAAACCAAATATGCGCAACCCCCTTCAACTGATAGGAGGCTAACTCTGCGCACTCAACACCACTCAACCCTATGAATTGGGTGATCTTGAAAATATCACCAATGAAAAAATGAGGGTCCTCATATACCTTGGACCCGAAGAACTCCAACGAGTTCATCCTCAAGAAGACTCTTACTCGAGCCGCCGCCGCATTGCAATTTTGTGGAACATGCGCAACGGCCTGCTAATTGACCTGAGCTATCAAGGCCTGCACAAGCATCTGAGTAGCGGCTCGGAACTCCACATGAGCAGCCGGCTCTGGTGCCTGAGGCTCCTGAACTGGTGAGGATGGATGGTGCCCATAACCATTTCCATCCTCGTGGCCTTAACCACATCCATTCCTCCTTGCGTTCATTCATCGAGGAGCCATGATTCTTCAATCATGAGTAGCACGAATTAGAAGGATAAAAGGACTTTTCATCTCATGAAATAGATCATGAAAGAAGGTAATATTTCCTAAACATCTTATAGCCTCTTCGTCATAAGTGTGGCGTACTTTATACCCATAAAAAAGACTCTACCTAACATGTCTTTCAGAAACCCCAGGACACTTCAAACCTATGGATTTGATACCAAGTTTGTCACGACCCGAATAGAGGCCCGGATCATAGACACGGGACAAGGGACCCCGAGAGACCCCAAGTCGACCCATGGAGTAAGCATGCATCTAAGTCACTTAATAAACTGAAGAATCAACAATATAAACTCACCGGAAGTCTAACTTAAATATAACATTAAAATAAACATCCGAAGTTGATTACATATATAAGTCTGAAAAGCCTCAAATCTGGACGAGTTAATGGAACAAGACCCCAACTATCTCAACAATACTGAAACAGGAAATACATAAGGGAAACTTAAAGTCTAGCCCTCAAAGGATGAGGACTCACCAACCAAAAAGTTACTAACTCCGATAAGCTATCAAAGAGTAGGCCTAAAGCTGAGAGTTGGGTCATGTATCACGAAACAATACAACAGAGAAAGTATGCGATCAGTACGTGGAATGTACCAAGTATGCAAGGTAAGTAAAACGCGCAACTAAAGTAAATTATTTAAAGAATTCAATCTCACATCATTAGCTTTCAAATCTAAGAGAAGGGTTGGCATGCACTTGATCTTGGGCAGAATTTCATGCCCAAGTGATACTCAAATGCTTCATTTCTACTTGTTTATCTATTGTTATGTGTACATTCTCATGTGATTCTTAGGT
>JACEIK010005407.1:36081-46363 GCA_018107945.1 Datura stramonium | reverse complement strand
CTAACACAATATCAATATCAATCCTACCCATGGGGCTTAGTCTTTATAACCACCTATCGGTTAGTTTTATCTCTATGCAAAGGATTTGGAGCATACACCTGCTTAGCATTTTATGTAATTATAAAAGGATCATAGCGATCATATTATCTCGTGTGCTTAACTTCAATTACATTATGTTGTTGATTCACCTTGGTACCTCTACTTGATGGATCAAACAACTTGCATCAAAATAGTACTATGTTTTTTCTTGATCAATCAGTGTACATAACTTTCATGATCTCTTGTATCACACCATAATAATTAATAACTTGGCTATTACCGTCGACATCAACTTTAATGCATACTTCGTTGTTATTGATTTTATTATACTTAGAGTTTCTTCTATTTGAAACTTGAAATCATTCACAAAGTACTTATTCATTGACTGAATTTGACTATCAGACCCAGGTGCAACATCTTTCACCAATTGCAAATGTTCATCAGTACTATTTTCAGCATAAACTTACATAGCTAAATGAAAAATATTGTCTTTCAGTATATGAGTATATTATACTTATATCTTCAACATGTAACACTTTTATACTCTTTTGGTCAAAACCTCGTATGTAACAACCGGTCGATCATTACAGCACCCTAACAATATAAGTATGGGTAAAATTTAAAATTTTCGCAAGCTTGGGTGAAGTCCCTGGAATTAAAGGATTATGGGACGTACAATTTTTGATGAGCTAAGTTAAAAATCGAGTGCACCCAGGCATAACGCCACTACGGCGGGCTGTCTTCCGCCCTTGCGGTACCACTGTAGTGGTAATGACCTCACTGCAGCAGGTGACATAGATCAGAATTTTGCAATTCTATTTCAGTTAGGATTTAAAAATCTATTCTCATAAGAGGGATGAATAAAAATTCCCATAAAGTAGAAAGTGAGATTTTTGGAATAAGGAGAGAAACAAGGAGGTTATAGAAGGTAATACTTCATCCTACGTAGCTACGATTCTCTGCAAGAACTCGAAACTAGAGATAAACATGTAGCAGAGAATTTCTGGGCGATAGCTTGGCGCCTAGGTAGGCTATGCTTACTCACCTTCGTGTTAGACTTTGATTAGAGAGTATATATGTGTGTATACTTTATGTGCCATTGATGAATAGGAAAGAAGTGATGACATTCCCATGATATGAAATTCCGTAGGTTATAGTTTAAAGGAAGTAGACTTTAGATAATGGTGTATTGGGTGTGGGTTAATTTTATGTGTATTGGTCTTCAAACATTTCTTGTTGATATATATATATAGCCTTCTTTTCTGAATTATAATATTAAACCGGTTAGTCATGAATCTTTAATTATATAATGCGGAGATTGAACGTTGAGTGGTGGGCTATATTCGTCTGATGGCTCGAATCATGACCCATGAATTGTGTGAGAAAGCGAGCTAAGAGGCTAGTAAGTTCTCTTTGTTTACGTTGTTTTCTATAATTATTGGTTCATGTCAATTTGATTGTCATTGCTTGAGGAAGAAGGTAAAGTGATTACAGTGATGGATCGATGAAGTTTACACTAATGGGTGAGAAATTGCGGAAAAGTAATTTGTGGAAAATCATGGGGAAAGACTGATAGAAGTACTGCTTGAGCAGTCTTGCAACTATTGCAGCGAGACTATAGTAGCACCAGTGATGTCACCGTAGCAAAGCTCAATCTCGCCAGCAGACCAGTTTGCACCTTATTGTGGAACTTTCGGATATAAATGATGTAATAATTAACTAGTTATGAAATGACCTCGAACTATGATTGTGCTATAGTTGGTAATGTGTAATTCTTATTTGTGTGTAACTTTGTTGATATTTGAACTGTTATATGTTGTGTCTTGAAAGATGAGTGGAGTCTATGATAATCGAGTAAGTAGACAAAGTGATATGTAATATTGGAAGATAAATCATCTACATGTTGAGAATGAGAGGCCTGGGGCTGAGGTGAGGACCTGGATGAGCAAATCAGTATAATCAAGCCGTGAATGAGGGCTGGGATATGAGTGGCTCGTGTCCGAGGTGAGAATTCGAGCAAGCGGTATGAACGAGTACACAGACAGGTATGACTAAATGTTCATACAACTGGGTGTATGGACATGACTACACAGACAGGTATGATGAAGGTCTCACACGACTGGTGTACAGTACATGAATTTCTAGAGTCCCCTGTAGGTCCTGACCAGAAAGGCAAACATAAGACCCTCTGGCATGTGTATACAGTGATGTGATGGTGGCGTGTGCCCGGCATATTACTGATGGTCTGATTGCGAGATAGAGATTGTGCGGGTATGGCATGATATACATACGACTGTAATGACAAAGATGTACATGTGTATAAGTGTGATACGAGATATACCAATATGATTCGGGTATAATTTGAGCGGCACAGTTGAGATGTAATATGTGATAATACGGTACATGTATGGTACTTCATGACATGATTATGGCGTAGAGATGTGGTATGGAATTAGGGAGAGACAGGTATGTACATGTACTTTGATCGTGGAGGATTTAACTCTATTGGTATGGTTTTTTGTTTCTTTGTGTATATTTGAGCTATTTAACTGTAATATGATTTAATGTTGATCAAAGTGGTCTCTGTGGGTGATATAAGGTAATATGACGGTTTAACAATGATAGTGAATTATGGGGAGATCACTAGTTTAACTTTATTATTTATGTACGAAATCAAAGAGGGTTAGTTAGTCCTGTGAGTAAATAAATAGGTTAATAAATAATAGAAACGGACTTGGTTAGTGATAATGGAAGGGTAAATGAAGTAGTGTGTTAGTAATGGTATATGGCAGGATGAAAGAGGTAAGAATCAGTAGAACTGGACTACTGCCTAAGTAAGGTGGCACTGCAGCAGGCAAGTTGCCGCTGTAGCGGTCAAAGTACCCCTTTGTCACAATCTGAACATAGGTTTGGACCGAGACACAGAATCCAGAATCACAAATGGCCCAGAGTCGACCTATGGCATGAATATGACAGCTATAAAAGAGTATATCAAGCGAAATTTGATACTTAAATATAAATAAGCAGAAGTTTGAATAACAAACGTCTAGCCAACGGTAATATCATAACAATGAGTCTGAAGCTGAATATAGAAGTCTATGTCTAAATAGCCTCTTCTAACTGATGAGATGCTTGGACAAGCCCCCAACTATCTTTAAGTCTAAAATAAACTGACATACTGATACGGAAAGATAGATGCCCTCGGAGGATGAGGACTCACGCAAAACAAGGTCTAAAATGGAATGAGAGCAGGACTAATGGTGCGACTGAGTATGATCACTAGGACCTGTATCATGAAGCGATACAATATAGAGTATGCGGTCAGTACTTGGAATATACTGAGTATGCAAGGTAAGTAAATCATGATGAGTATCAATTAACTTAAATCATGCACATAACATATATCATAAATCATAAGAATAAGGCTGCATGATGAAATCTGAGTATAAAAACATATATAGTCATAAATTGAATCTCACATCTAAATCGAAGGACCCAAAGCTGCACATAGAATCATATAACTTGCCATAACTAAAATCATAATTAAAAGCTTATAAACTAATCATTGGTTCAAACCTATCAAAAACATAATATCATAAGTCATAAATGTGCATAACTGAAATGATGAGGAACAATAGGAGACTTGTCACAATCGACACCATCACGATAGAGCTTACGTGATGCCCCAGCTATCACACTCAAGTGGGTTGAGCTGTCTAAAATCTTGTCAGGGCTAAGGACGCTACCATGATATCGATATCAAGCTGAAGGCCCCTTGTGGGCCGGGAAAACTCTCTTGAGAGGTTCCAAATAGATATATCTAAACCTATGTTGGTGTGTAGTTCGGAGACATGGGGTATACATGAACCCCTAGACTACTCGGTGTTAGATACTACTCCTAAAACATGTAAAGTGATCTCCATCATTTTTCAATAAAGTTGAAACCATCGTTTCTCAACGAAGTTGATAATGTAATTACATGCATAGTCTGAAATCTGAATATGGGGAATCCTGGCTCCAAACATACCATAAGCTGAAAATTTAGCATTCATGAAAGAAATCATAATTAGAGACTTACAATGATGATTGAAATAAATACCCAATTGATTATTGCACAATTCAACTTCCAATGATTCAAGAACAATGAATAAAACTCCAAGAATATTGGAAAACTCAAGAAGAATCTCCAAAGTATTCGTTCTAACAAAAATGAGAACAAACCACTACACTAGGCTCCACATGGCCAACATACGAAACATAACTAATTTAGGCCCCACACGGCCAACAACAACTAACTAACTGACCATTGTAGTTTTCAAGCCTCTAAGAATACAAATAGTGGTCGGGACAGCGCCCTGGCCTACCCCAAATGCTTTACACCTGAAAGGATGTAACCTCTACAACCTGGCAACCCCGAACGAAGGGAGCTGGCCAAACTGCTGACTCTGAACAGCTGCTACTAGAGAGCCTAAACTCTTGTCTGTTTATACCTACAGGAAAGTAATGCAGTGCCCGGGGATGGGCGTCAGTATAATATGTACTGAATATGTAAGGTAGTAAGTAAGTTGTTAAAGACTGAAAGTAAGTACAGAGAAGGGGCAGAAAGATTAACCTGTAAGCTGACTTATTCGTAATTTGCATCTAGAAAAACACTACACGTATATGAGCTATGACTGTACAATCATATATTCACAAGCTATAGCTTGTAGACATGAATACAAACAAGAACCTAACCTGGCCCACATAAGCCTGGAAGGTACAAGAAACGAGGAAATAACCTATCGGGACTCCCATAAGTCCTGACAAGTACACCTTAATCTATATACCTCTATCCAGGTTTCTATGACTCTACTGGTGCTATAGCCAATATACCTGTCCCCCTGGGTCTGCAACTGAGCCCTCTTGGCTCCTGATCTGTAGTTGTGTCTGAGTCCAATGGACTCCTGATAACTGCACCTCGGGCATCAGGTTCGACGGGGGTGTACTGCCGATACGACATAGAAATAATAGTCCATCCATGGAATGGACTATACAAGGTCCTCAGACCTCATCTTTGTCCCTCGCGGACGGCATACCACTCCTTGGAGCGACGTCATATAGCTCCTCATGGCGACGACGCAGCTAGTAACCCTGGGGTAGTCACGAAAGGCTCCTAAGTGAGGGAAACCCCAACCGAGGTGCTATACTGAAATCTCGATCTAGCCACTCAAAGGGCGTATCTGGCATTCTGGGCCTAAATTTCCGCTGCTAGCCCCCTAGAATAGTCTATAAGGCTGCTAGCAGGCACACCCCGTGCACCTGTATCTGATCAGAGGATTCTGGTAGTGATCATGATCTCTAATGGTCTAGACTGGATAGGGTGAGACCTGGAGTGGCCTAACAATACTCTGAATCTCCTGCTTGGGCAACTATAACTCACAAATAACTATAGGGTCGCAGAAGACCAATTACCTAGTGCGTTTGCTTAAACTATGGTAGGGCTGCTACTGACCGAACATACTTTTGAACGGTCGGTCCTTCCTCCATAGGCAGCTTACTGACATCCTTAGCCTGAGGGTAATACTATGTTAACATGGTTCTAGTCCTCTAGACCTTAACTTGGTTTGCTCAGATCTTATATGACTTTCCTAGGCTATTCCTAACCTTATAGATACGATTACATAGACTCATCCACTCAAAGCAGTCTGTACCTGAATATCTTATAGGAACAGGCTGGGGCAATGGTCCTGCCTCTAACTGCTAATAAGGTCCCCTTCCTAGGGTATCTACAGGTCTACTTTGAACTGAGCGACGGCGCTGGCTTTCCGACAATCTATATGACAAACACTAATGCAACTGGAACTGACAATCACTGGTAGTAGCTAAATAAATGGTTGGCTGTCACTTAGCTCACTAGACAACCCTAGTGCTGCTGACTCTAAAGTATGGTCGTCCCATATAAATTTATGGCCCTGGGGCCTAAGGGTACGCCAATGGCCTCTAAGCGTGCTTTACTGACAAAATAGGCCCCCGACTAGTAGCGATATCGCCTAGCTGCACCTATGCAGTTCAACTTACTAACTCGGATCCAATAACTATCCATAAGCTTCTAAGGTCTAGGTTTGACAATAAAACATATAGTTTTACTAATACAATAAACTGGAGAGCAGAAGAGTTTCTATGACGCTTCTAGCACGTATCACACTTAACATGTTCCTTCCCAACAAGGGACATTGCTGTAAAATCTATATACGTTTCCTAGCAGCTAACCACAACATATATCTTCATAGTCTACTAAAAATAGTTGACCACAACATATCTAATCATGATCTACTGATAGTAATTACTTGCAACATATGGGACCGTTATTCCCATTCAAGAACATACGTCGTAGCACTGTACGACGAGAATAACTTGCCGAGGGATAACCTTACATACCTTGATTGTTGATTCCCGATTAACTGGCGAGCCTTATCTTGCAATCGGTGCTTCTCTCCAACTGTAACCTTTATGCTAAGATAATAGGACTAATTTCAATACTAATTTCGTTAAAAAGCGATAATTTTTGTTAATAATAGTAACTATAATTCAACTCCGTATAAATCAGCTGAAAACCTATAATTTTTCGAGCTTTTAGAAGGAAGAAATACTTATTTGATGTTTGTGACTGTATAGGAATCAATTAGGAGCAATTCTGACAACTTCTACTCGGCGGAGTTCTAATTTTTCCAGGCGTATTTTGAAAAATAATACCGTAGTAATGCTCCCTGCAGTCTTAGAACTCGATACCTGAAGTTAATTTGAATTTGAAAGGCGTTTGGCAGCTTAATCGGAAGAAAATTGTATAAAAGTTGTGTGTTTCTCTTTCTCTGGACGAGGCCTATGTTGGAAATGACTTACAATTGAATTAGAAGAGTATTTATATACTTAAGGGCGAAGGAATGGGGGCGCCCCGCGCCGCCCAACGCGTCGAAGTACCCCCGCATCGCGCCCCTCCTTGCGCTAGGGGCTTGGCGCGCTGCGCCTCTCAAAGCGCCAGCAGGCCTAGTGCGCCATGCTGGCCAGTGCACTACTGGCTGTCACGTCGTGCTGGCCCTGTACGCGCCGGTCCTATCCGTGCCCACTTCCGAGGCTTTTTCCACACGCAACAAGCTCTTCTTACTCACCACCACTCACATGCACGCCTACCAAATGTTAACATTTTTACGGGGTGTAACATCCTCCCCCCTTAGGAACATTCATACTCGAATGTTATTCTCAGTCTTACAAGGGGTTAACTCTCTTAAATAGTATTTGAGAAAAATTTCGACAGAGTCTCCCCTGTAATATGAACTATCTGAAAACCTGAAACACAGAAAAGTCCAATGCAGGCATCTCACAGGATGCTATTTGCAACTGAAATATAGCTCTATCACATGTAACATACTCAACTGATAGTAATAGAAACAAAGTCAACTATATAACGTTTGAAACTATCTTGCCACAACTTAAATCATTTGGGTCTGTATACTATCGTGGCAGAGCCTAAAATAACTGAAACTGTCCAGACTTTGCATCATTCGTAGTTTTTCAGTCCACTTCTTCTATATTTTCATTCGCCTATGGTACTATAATGGGCTACAGCTCTGGTTCTCAAGATGGCTCCCATAACTATTGGAGTCTCTCCGCTGAACAATGCCCCTGTACTTTAGGTGTTCCAGTTGGATTAATCTGAGACAGGGTCTTCTACGCGCTTGTGTAGTGTTGATAAACGGATTGTGGCTCCGAAGGAAACTTCATCTTGTAGGCTACTTGGTCGATCTTTCGGAGGGTCCGGTAAGGCTTGATGAATCTAAAGCTGAGTTTGCCTTTCTTGTCAGATTTCATAACGCCCTTCATCGCCGAAGTTTTCAGGAATTCCCAATTGCTGCTTCAATTCTTAACTACTTACATCATACGTTAGAGTGGGACTTTTGATAACCCTGGGCTTCCGATACATCCTTCTCGATAAGCTTAACTTTCTTCGTTTGGATGACGTATTAGTATGCTAGCTCAACTATCTTTAATTTATCTGCTTCAAGTTATTATGTATGGGGCCTATATTTCCACCCATAATAGATCTCTAGGCGTTTGAATTGTGTACTCTACTTGGTTATTTGTTTGGGCGAGAGGCCGTACTTAAGTTAACATGTGTCCTAATCTGTTCTAACGCTTTTCCTAGAACTTAGTTGTAAATTGTGCCTTTCTGTCAGAGTTTATCAAACACTGGGGCTCCACGTACCCCAACTACTTCTTAAAATATTTAACTCAGCATAAGCTTTGGCTAAAACATGAATTCATTCGGTAAACCTCTAGCTATAATCATATTGTCTATTCTCCACTTCCTTTGAAGGCACGACCATCTCATGAATTGGCCTGCCCAGTTCCTGCTATCCAACCACCCCTGGCTGGTCATTAGAGTTTTATGCAACGACTCAACAAAACCTTCCCTCTTCCCATGCCATTCATAGGTCTTTCTTTATAAATTGATACGTTTTTATTAAACTCTGGGTGGAGGGGATAATGAACTTAGTGCGCCCTGTCCATAGTTTGCTAATGAAGTTTTGCCGCCTTTGAAAAGCAGAGTCAACCTTTGGGTCTTATAACTCCGTCCCCTTATTTTCTCAAAGGTCAATAACTTCCTACTAGGCCTTGTATCTAGGTTGTACTAGGTTAGAGTCTCTGTGTTGGCACTCCTTTGTATCCTCAACTGGAGGGGATACTGCAACATTCTAGGTTGCAACCTCGCTATCTTTTAACTGTCAGCCCAATGCTTATTTCTCAACATTCAATGGTGGTCTCATGTTCTTGTCAATTTACTTCAACCCGGAGGTGATTCTGTTTCCCTCTAAAGTTAGATACTCGTTCCTTTCCCTTTCTCCCCTAGGCTAAGACCTGGAGTTCGTGCCCTTCGCCCCATACTATCAAGGATACTACTGACCAAGTCTATCGACTTGTATCATTCTAACCCGCTCCCGGGCCAATTTCGTTTATATGACCTCTCTGTCCTTTGACATGACAAACTAGGGCCATAGCTATTAACTTGTGGATATTCCCTACTGCCCTTAGCATACTACGGTGGAATCAGCCTCTTTCTGACCGATGCTTTACTATTGTTGGGGGTTTATCACTGATGGACTTTCTCGCACGCACTTGAGTGCTACTGGAAGTCTTGTTCGCACTCCTTTACTACTGTGAGAATCTAGGTAACTTTGTAAATACTAGGGGTTTTAATCACTTTCTAACCTCTCTCGAAGTCAACAATTCTCTCCCTCCTTTACTTTTTATTCTGGGCGACATGACAGTGCTACCCATGATTTCTGTTGTACTGAAAATAAGCTGGGAGGTGCGAAGTAACCCTATCGTTCTATCCTAGGGCTAGGGCGCGAATTTCAACAACTTTAAAGACTGGAGTGCAAACCTTGCATAATCCTTTATATGTTTCAGGTGGTCCAACCTTAACTCTTGCTCCTGTCTAATTCTACATATCTAGTAGGTAAGCCAACTCATATGTATACTATTCTGAGGTACTCTTTTGAAGCTGAAGAAGGAATCAGGGATGACATTGACATATATGTTGTCTTAGGAAGTTCTCGGTGCCTCGGGAAGATGATGGGGAAATGCAAAAGACGTCTGCTTTCTTCCTTAGGCTAACTGTTTTCCAATTGCGGCACTTCACTGATACCCCCTCCTGTTGCTGTAGTCATCTTGCGGCTGGCTGGAGTTTGTCTTATATCGAATGTTATTCTAGACAGACATAATGAAAGCTTAGGGACTCAACCCTGTACAACTCGGCCCTATAGCACGATCTGAGAAGAAGAAAGGGTAATCATACTATCATGCCTCGTAGCCTCCTGCTCATAGAATGTGGTGCACAACACATTTATAAGCAAGACTCTACTAGACAAGGCTTGCAGACTCCCTAGGATACGAACTGCTCTGATACCAAGTTTGTCACCCACCACTCACACGCACGCCTACTAAACATTAGCATTTTTACGATATGTAACACCTGGCCTATTATAATTTTTCCCTTCCCTGCCCCATTAAAGACTTGACCTGCCCTGCCCCCAATTGCCACCCCTAAAAATATAGTGGAGATTTGATTAGATCCAACCCGTTTTTTTCTTTTTTTAAATAAAATTCTGTAACACCATCATTAGTTTGTAATACTTACTATTAGATTAGTCGTTTTCTAAATTTGGCAAGTTACAATCTGAAATTATAGAATAGTAATAATAAATAA
>JACEIK010005407.1:0-32760 GCA_018107945.1 Datura stramonium | reverse complement strand
CTCATTCAAAAATTAATCGCAAAACTATTTATCTCTTTATCTTTTTTTAAAAATAAAATAATAATTTTAAAATAATTAAATCAAAAATAATTTATTTTGAAATAACTTATTCTCCGACTAAAAGACCTCATATATTTTCCTATGAATATCAGCGGCGTGCGGCTTCTGCCAAATATGTCTGGTTAAAAAAAGGTTCCCACGTTAAATCCTAAACAAAAATAAAAATTAAATTGTCGAGCAACTAATTGATTAATTCTAATCCAAAATCCAAACAAAACCAAAAATTTTAGTTGTCAATGGAAAGACCCCGTAAGCGGTGCGTTATATTGTTTAGTTATACTAGGGAAAATAATATATATATGTTTGAGTTAAATTGTACGCATTAAATAATAGTTAGTGTGTCTCTTTCGATATATATATATACTAGTTGCTGGACATGTACATATTCTTATTAATAATTAAATATAGAGTTGCGATAAGTGTAATTCAAAATAAATGAACTAGCGTGTTAATTACCTTAGTTTACAAATCATGCTTTGATGACGATTAAGTATAAAGCGTGACAAGATCACTTAAATAAAATGAAAAATTAAATTTTTTTTAACATTTATGCAGAAAAGTGCAAGAATTACATAAAATACAAGTTACCATGATGGACATAAATATAAGTCATGCGCCAAGAGTAAATTTAATTTTGAGGCTGCTTCTATCAAGTTTATGGAAATTTTATACAAACCCAAAATGCCAACAACAACAAAACAAGAAGGTTAATCAAAAAATATTTGAAAAACTATCAAAAAGAAGAAGAAAGAATGCAACAACTTCATATTACCTATTAAAAGGTGTAGAGTATGATCATGAAAGGAGGCCTCCTCATTTATTCGATTCAATGAATGACTTTATTCATTTCTTTTTAACTTAGTGAATGAGCAAAATGGTAATCTAACTTTCAATTTAGGGGCTTCCCACTTGTATAATAATATAATATGATATAGATAGATAATGATATGATTATTTAATTTATTATTATTTATTTATTTTAACCCGGATGCCAAACTGTCGAGTGTCACCGCAGAGATGACCATGAAAGCGAGGTCCTCATTTATTCCATGGGACATTCAATGAATGACTTTATTCATTTCTTTTTAACTTAGTGAATGAGCAAAATGGTAATCTAACTTTCAATTTAGGGGCTTCCCACTTGTATAATAATATAATATGATATAGATAGATAATGATATGATTATTTTTTTTACTTTATTTATTTATTTTAACTTTGATATAGATAGATAATGATATTATTATTATTATTATTATTATTATTATTATTATTATTATTATATTTATTTATTTATTTAACTTGTCACTTTTGGCTTTCCACTTATATAATAATATGATAAATATATAAATATGATATGATATGATAAAATATTAATATTTAATTATGTATTAATTACATTTTAATTTAGTGGATGGGCTAAATGATAATCTAACTTCAACTTAGAGACTTTCCACTTATATAATAATAAGATATGATGTATGTATCTATATTATATGTTATTGTATGATATACATAAATTATATATATTTATGATATAAAATAGCCTATATTTTTATATATTTGATGAGCTTAATATAATTGTTTTGGCTGATTATTAAATATATAATTGCATGTATTAGTAATGCGCTCTAATCAATAGTATTCTTATACGTAATACATCATAATATCAACAATACGAGAAACTATTTTTATTCTAATGCACTTTATTCAATGTTATATTTCTTTTTAGTGCTTTCTCAACAAATGTATAACTAATTATATAACTTATACATATTATTTTTATACAGTGAATCATGCACATTAACAGTAGATTACTAATTTTACTCTAATTCACCAAATGAATTTTCCTCTCTAAAACAAATTGGAATAAGTTTAAAAATTAAAAAGAATAATAAAATCAAGCAAATCTTCCCCAGATAGCTCTTAGCCCAGATTCATTTACTAGGGCCATTATATTATAATTTATATTTCCTCGTTTCAATTTGCTTACTTTATTTGATTAGACATAAATTTAAAAATTTTGTTTTTGAATTTTATGATCTGAAATATATCATGTAAAAAGTTAAATTAAAAATCGTCAGAGAAAAAAAAAGACATTCTATTCAAAAAGAGTAAAAATAAATAAATTTTGAAACGAAAAAAATACAATCCCAAAAAGTATATTTGCTTTACTTAACGATTCAACGTGTGATAATAAGTTAGTTATCATTTTATTAGAATAACTAGTTAATTTATTAATTTATAATTATATTATAAATAATTAACTGCATAAATATTATTTATTCCATGCATAAAACGTAAAACTCAATATACTAGTAATTTCTATACGCAATCTCCTTCCTTTTAATATCATATTTTTCTGTCTTTAGCCAAACAACGACTTTGATAAAAAGGCCCGTTTCATGGAGCTCTTAATTATCATAGTTTGTTTTTAACCTGTAGCCATCAATCAGGCCCAAAATAAATACACCATTTGTATATTCAACTCTTAACTCCATGGATTTCTTTACCCTTTTTTTTTTCTTTTTTTTTCTCTATTAGATGAGTTCATAATTCAAACTTTATTAGTTCGCTTTAAGATTCTTAATATTGAATCTGTTAAAATTTTAAATTCAGATCTGTTTTATATATAAATTTATGATTTATATTAAAAATATTGAGTTCAAATAAATTTCGTCTTTACTGGAGCAGTCCCACTAAGCAGCCACCTAAATTTGTAGATACCTACCCCAGAAATCAATTTTATAATACATCCCTAGCTAGTGACATTTTTTTCTTCAATACCACCGTTGACAAAGGTTAGTTTTTATACTTGTTGATTTATCTTTCTTTCCAAATTTCCACTTGTACCCTTTTCTTATTGGCTAGTATAAATAAAGCATTTACTCATTGAAATCCTAAGGGGAAAAAATGATTAATCATTTATATCATCTTTCTCTTTTATGTTGTGAAACTCTGAGAGAAAGAAGCAATCAATAAGAATTGAAACAGAAAAGAGAGATTTTCGAGGCGACGAGCAGCATATAATAACGATTTTACATCTTGATTTCTCTTTCTTTTTAAATTTTCACTTGTACCCGTTTTTTATTGGCAAGTTTAAAGTATTTATTCAGCGAAATCTTGAGGAAAAAAAATAATTAGTCATTTATATCATTTTTTTCCTTATGTTGTGAAATTCCAAAGGGAAAGAAGAAAATTAATCAGAATTGAAACAGAAAAGAGAGATTTTCGAAACGGCAAGCAGCAACTAATAACGGCTTTGCATCTTGGTTTCTCTTTCTTCCCAAATTTCCACTTGTACCCTTTTCTTATTGGCAAGTATAAAGCATTTATTCATTGAAATCTTGAGGGAAACAAATGATTGGTCATTCATATTATCTTTTTCTTATGTTTTGAAATTTCGGAGAGAAGAAGCAAATCAATCAATATTGAGATTAAGAAAAAGAGATTTTCAAGCCTACAAGCAGCTAGCAACAATAGCTTTATATTTTGGAGATCGATCAATTTCCAAATGACATATAAGACATGGATTGTTTGCTTGGGATTGTTGTTTGTAAGCATGGGAGGTGGAGTAATATTAGCATGGTGGAGTTCAAAGTTTCATCCTACAAACAGTCAACTATGGATGGTGCCTTTAGGTCTCATCTTGCTGGTTACACCAATTTTAATTTGTTTTGCCGTCCTCTTAGATTCATGTAACTACAGGGGAACTAATGAACATCACCATCTTGAATCTCTTTCCAAAGATTCTCCTCAGGATCTTGAGAGATCATTCTAAGTTTCTAGCACTATACTTACTATTTACTATGTCAACGTGTGTAAGTTGAAACATCAGTAGAGTTAGTTACGCTATTAGTTTTGATTCACGTGCCATACTTTTTTTTTTTGAGTTGATCTTAAAAAAATGTAATTTTTCTTGATATGTTGTAAAATATTATAAATCACGAAAATTCTCTTATCTTGAAGCGTGTCTATGACACTGTCATTAAGAATATTTCATCCAGTATATATGTATCCCCCAAATTCAAGAAGCTCTTCTGGTGTAAAACTAGGAGCCAGAATCTAACAAAGTTTTTGGATTAATAGAATAGCCAGCAACTCAGAAAGTAGGAAAAATATTTCTTTAGTAGAAAAGCCAATAACTTAAAAAGTAAGAAGAGTATTTCTTTCTCTCTTGTCTTCTCTTTCTCTCAAGGAAGATGACTATGATATATATAGGGAGAATAATCTAAACTTTTTGGTCAAAGAATATAATGAAAAATTAATTCTCATAATATGTCATAGGTTACAAATATTAATGACTAATAAAATAGATTAATGGCTATAAAGATGATTTAAAGAATTAAAACTTCTCAATATTAAAATAAAATGTAATAATACAACCATTGAATAGTATTCAAAGATAGATTATTTTCTTTTTGAGATATTATATTATTTTTTTCAACAATCCCCCCATATATATAAAAAAAATCAAGGAATAAAATAAGAGTTTTTGTTGGATTTTCTCGTATATGAGTATAATGCGTCGAATGTGATGTCTCGTAGACTATGAACCAGACCTAGATAAAACAAGATTTAACTTTCAGAACAATTGATGAAGTTTAGAACTTCCATGAACCAAGAATTCTTTTGTAATCTCAGAGTCTTATTCTACCACATTATACCCGCATAATTTTTGTCACTATCGCGGTTTTGCACTAAGAGATCATGCGCATGTCCTGGTATTCATAAGTGCTCTAGAAATCTGTCACAATCTCATAGGAGCGGCATCACTTTGCACTCATATAGGTCCACTCATCAAGTGTATTCTGCAGAGCGATACACCACGTATAAAAGATATAGTAATGGATTAAGAGTTTATAGTTCAGCCTCACTTTCCTTGCAGATTTGCACTACACACACACCATAGTAGATCACAGATATAACAAATTTTATAATGCACAAGATCAAACAATGACATATTATCCATATGAACCTAATTCATGGGATCTCCAATCATATATGTTGGGTTACCATCACGTTCGATATACAACTTGACAAAAGTCCCATTCTTGTTGAAGCTTCATTTATAAAACTTTTCTCAAATATTTAGTCAGAGGATTGGCCAAATTCACATATAACATCAGGCAATTTATGAATACAATTTGATATCTTAACAATTATTTTCCTATATTATGTCTCAAACACATATATTTTATTGCCATTGAAAAAAATTATATTTTCACTATAGCTAATACTGTTTGGCAACCACAATATATTTGCATGTTGATTTTATTTCAACCTCAATACTTGCTAAGAGGTTTCTTATCCTCATTATCAACCTACTCAAAGCTACAAAGTTGGATTTCATAATTGATCTAAGCATAGTCTATTTGACTGCTTTATGATATTACACCCCATCAAGAGTAAATACATGACCAGATATGGATTTTGATATCCATTTAGCATTATCGTACCTCACTAGCACAAAAAATATTAATTAACTATAGCACTTTATCAGTTGCTCTTTTTAAATAATACATCAAGAGAAGAAATAACATAATAATATATTTTACAATCACTTAAACAAGACCAGTATAAAATTCTTCACTAAAATATTTTTCTATCCTTGCAATTTTTCTTCTCCTCAAATTCTCATTTTCGAAATTATTTAAACAACAAGTTCACATAAAATAGTTCCCAGAGATTATCGAGTGCACAAGAGCTAACAAACATACAATGCACATCATTTTTTTTTAAAATATTATTTTTCTCTTGGCTACTCCATTCAACTCAAGTGAGTTAGAAGGAGCAATTTCATAAAAAAGTTATTACTTTTCAAAAAAATCACTAAGCAAAATAAATTCACCATCTTTATCAAATTTACTCATTTATCTTTTTATACAATTGAGTTTCTGTTTAAGATTGAATTCTCATAATAAAAAATAATCTAATTTACTAAAATTTAACATGTCATGAATTAAAGAAATCAATCAAGCAACTTACTAGCATTTTTATTCATGACTAGAAATATTTAGCACAGCTAAATCATAGTTAAAATATTCTTAACCAACAAAAATATTATTGTTCTTAATTAAAATAATCATAACATTCTCAAAAGAATATTTTTTTCAACATTTTATAATAATGTCACATCAATTAAATTGGTTCAAATATTAGGAACATGAAACCTTAAATATTTTTTCAGACCTGAGTTTGAGAAAAATTTTTATTTTTCCAAAAATATGAGTAGTTTTTCATTCATCAAGATAAATAATTTTTTCTCTTCCATTGACTTGGATGTAAGCCATAAAATTATATTGATTCACACAAAAATTATCATCCAGTGACTCACACTGATCATAATATTCACTTAGGAATCGACCGCAATAATAATATCATCCGCTTCATCTAAATTAGTTTTTGGCTCAGCAGGATTGTCAGCTTTCCTAACTCTTTTTCAAAAGGCTTTGTTTTTAATTTTAAGTTTAAAATAATCATATTTCTCAAATATTTAAAATAATAGAAATATTGGTATGTCAACATACCTTAAAGACAACATAAGCACAGTTAACATTGAAAGTTAGATGGTATAATATTACCTTAGAAGGCAGAACCTTTAACCATGCCACTCAAAAATTCATCTTATGTTTCGATAACTCGTCATATATTTTCAAGCAGCCATTAAACCTACCCCAAAAGTCATTCCTGTTCAGCATCGCCTCTGTCAAATCATTACGATATTGACTACCATAAACCCTATCAGTTTCAACATTATTATGTTGGAAATTAAAGCAGCAAGTAGTTCTTGAATCACAACTTGGTCATTATTTTTAAAGTGATTTCTCTTTAAATTTTCGTGATTCATGAAAGAGATATCCTTAATATTTTTGTAAAATATTGTAAATCACGGAAATTCTCTTAGCTTGAAGTATGTCTATGGCACTGTTCTTAAGGATATTTCACCTGATGTAAGTGTATTCTCTAGGATTCAACAAGCTCTTCTAATGTAAAACTAGAAGACAAAATCTAACAAAGGTTTTAGATTAATTGAAAACCCAGCAACTCAAAAAGTAGAAAAAATATTTCTTTAATAGAAAAGCCAATAACTCAAAAAGTAGGAAGTGTTATTAAAAAAAAAAAAAGCAAACTACTAAATTAAAACAAGGAAATATGAATGGAAAAAAGGCTGCTACTAACTTTTCTTTCAACTTTTATTCTCTTTTTTTCTTGCCTCGCTTAATACAAGGGAAATGACATATATAGTCTAAAAGACTTGGGCAAAATAAGTTGCTACAGCACTAGTGAGTCCCCACTTGGACATCAAGAAAAACTTGAGCCATGTAACATCCAGCTATACATACATATTTTACAATACTCCTCCTTGGATGTCCATTAATAGATAATATGTCTCGTTAAAATCTTACTAGGAAAAAATCCTGTAGGAAAAAGTACTAGTGAAGGAAAAAGAGTACACATATCTAGTAATATATATTGAGAGTTGTCTCATTAAAAATCTTACCAGAAAAACCCAATTGGGATAAAACTGTAGTTAAGGAAAAGAGTACAACATGTATTTTACTCCCCTGATGAAAATTTCACTTGATATCTCGGAGATGACGCATTCCAATTTTGGATCTTAACTTTTGAAATGTTGAAGTTGGAAATGCATTGGTAAACATATCTGCTAAATTATCATTTGAACAAACTTGTTAAGCTTCTATTTCACTCTTTTTTTGAAGATCACGAGTAAATTTTTTTTTTTTTGTAAAGTGTTTTATTTTTTCTCCTTTAATGTATCCTTCTTTCAGTTGGACTATACATGAAGCATTGTCTTCAAACAATATTATTGAAGTATCTATTTCCAAAGGAAGATCACATGTTTTCTAAATGTGTTGAGTTATTGATCTTAGTCAACCACATTCTTAACTTGCTTCATGAATGACTATTATCTTTGTATGATTTGACGAAGTAGCAACCATAGTTTGTTTTGTTAAACTACATAATATAGTTGTGCCTCCATATGTAAATAAGTAGCATGTCTGAGATCGTCCTTTATGGGGGTCAGACAAATATCCTGCATCTGCATAACCGTAGTTGTGACTTAGATTCATTTGAATAAAACAGTCCTATATCAATGATTCCCCGGAGGTATCTGAATAGATGCTTAATTCCATTTTAATGTCTCGGTATTGGAAAAGAACTAAATCTTGATAACAAGCTCACAGAGAAAGCTATATCTGGTCGAGAATTATTAGCAAGATACATTAATGCATAAGTTGTATTAAGATATGGTATTTCAGCACTAATAAGCTCTTCATCATTTTTCATGAGGTCGAAATTGATCTTTATTTATATAAAGTGATCTGAGAATCATTGGGGTAATAGGTGAATGTGATTTATCCATGTAAAATCTCTTTAAAATATTTTCAGTATTGTTGATTGGGACAAATATTCCATTTGAGAAATGCTCAATTTGTAAATCAACGTAAAATTTTATCTTTCCAAGGTCTTTCATTTCAAATTCCTTTTTCAAACATTCTATTGCCTTTGGAAGCTCTTCAGGAGTTCCAATGACATTCAAGTCATCAATATATACGGCTATTATAATAAATTTAGATTCATACCTTTTTATAAAGACACAAGGACAAATAGGGCTATTTTTATACCCTTCTTTTAATAAGTATTCGCTAAGGCGATTATATCACATGCATCCTGATTGTTTCAATCCGTATAAGAATTTCTGAATCTTTATTGAACAAGTTTCTCGAGAATCTTTATATGCTTTAGACATTTTGAATTCTTCAGGAATTTTCATAAAAATATCATCGTCCAGTATAGGCTGTGACAACATCCATTAAATGCATATCAAGTCGTGCCACTAGTAGTGCTTTATATCTTACGAATTCATTTTCTCATTTTGATTTAACACAAAAATTCATTTTTACCCCACTGGCTTTATACCTTCAGGTGTTCGAACTATAGGCCTGGAAACTTCACGTTTTTCAAGCGAAGCCAATTCAATTTGGATTGTATCTTTTTATTTTGGCCAATCATTTATCTGTCTGCATTTCTCGACAGATTTTGGTTCAAGATCCTCATCTTGTTGCATTATTTCAACAACAACATTATGGGAAAAGGTATTGTCGACAATCATATCATCACAGTTTCATAATTTTTCTGATGAGACATAATTTATTGAGATCTCTTCATTTTTATTATTTTCAGGTACCTAAACTACTCCTGAGGTTTTATCAATTATTATGTCTCGCTTCTCTTATTTAGTAGCTTCCTCCATATTATGACCATCTTGATTATTTGCTCCTTTTCTTTTTTGAATTTTTTTTAATCTTGGAAACCAATTGGTCTATCACGTTTTAAGCGTGATTTAGACTCATTTGAATAATTGATTGTCCTATCAGGACATCAATTCAAATTGGAGCATTAGCAGCTGAAATATGAGATTTAGTAATTCTTGATAGGTCAGTGAATACATCTGGCAGTTGATTTGCAATATTTTACAGATAGATTATCTTTTGAACTTCCAGTTCAATTAATTTGTACGAGAATCTAATGAGATAGTGATAATGAATTTCAATCTGTCTCTTTTTTCAGCTACTTATTTTCTCCCCCTAATGGTGAGTAAATTGATTCATCAAAATGATAATCAACAAATTTTGTCATAAATAAATCTTCAGTCATAAGTTTTAAATATTTTATAATCAAAGGAGATTCATACCCAATATATATCCCAAATCTTCTTAAGGGATCCATCTTTGTGCGTTATGATGGAGAAATTGGAATATATACTGCACATTCAAATATTCTAAGATGAGAAATATTCAGTTGCTGACCAAAAGCCAATTGTAAGTGGAGACTTTATGATGACTTGTGGGCCTAATCTGCATAAGAGTTGTTGCATGTAAAATAGCATAACCCCATACCGAAATAAAAAATTTTGTTCTCATAAGTATTGGTCTAGCAATTAATTGGAGGCGTTTGATTAATGATTCCGCTAGATCATTTTGAATATGAACATGAGCAACTGGATGCTCAACTGTTATCCTCGTTGACATACAATAACTATTAAAGGCTTGAGATGTAAACTCACCAGCATTATCAAGATGAATTGTCTTAATTGCATAATCTGAAAATTGTGCTTTTAATTTTATTATCTGAGCAAATAATCTTGCAAATACCAAATGTCTAGTTGATAATAAACACATGTGGCCATCTTGCAGATGCATCTATTAAAATCATATAATATCTAAATGGTCCATATGGTGGGTGAGTGAGCCTACATATATCACCTTGTATACATTTCAGAAAAGCAGAAGACTCAATTCTCACTTTAATTATTGATGACCTAGTAATCAATTTGCCTTGAAAACTTGCAGCACAGGAGAATTCCTTAAATTGAAGAATCTTCTGGTTCTTCATAGAGTGTATTCTCAATTATTTTGAGCGCTATATTAGAATCAAGATTGTTACACACCGTAAATCTCTATAGTACGATTGTCATGTGTACATAGAGAATTTTAATATATGAAACACCTGAAAGAAAGCTCGGGAGGGGAACACATGAGAGCATGGTAAACCGAATGGGACGATCGAAGCCAGGGGGCCGGCACGCTGGGCGCTGCGTCGCGCAACCTGCCCTGGCGCTGGAAGTTTCACGTCGCGCCCCTAAGGCAGCGCGATGGGGGACACGCTGCACACTCCCCGACCACTGCCCAACTATATATATCCTACCTTAGTTTAACATTTGATCATTTATAATATATTCCCTCTGTTAAAACAGAGAGAACCCGCAACTTTTACTATATTTTTGTCCGATTACGCTACCAAACATCGTCCAAATGCAAATGAACTTTGGGTAACGAGTTCTAGGCCTACGGGAAGCATTACTACGAAGTTATTTCTCAAAAATTCTCTCGGCGTATTGGAACTCCGTCGGATAAATGTTGTTAGAATTACTCCAAATTGAATCCTAAATGGCCATAGGCATCAGGTAAGCACTTCTCCCTTCTGAACTCTCGAGAAATTGCGGGTTTTCACCAAGTTATTTCAAAGTTGAATTATAGTTGATATTCATATCAAAAGTTATCGTTATTTGCCGAATTTAGTACTGAAATTAGTCCTATTCTCTCAGCATAAAGGATACAGTTGGAAAGAAGCACCATTTACTACTTGAAACTCGCCAGTTAAATGAAAAGTCGGCACTTGAGGTATGTAAGGCTATCCTTTTCGGCAAGTTACGTTCATCGTAAAGTTAATACGACTCGTGTATCTATAGTACCTCAGAGTAAGCCTATTGTGGTCAGCTGTTATGAATTCAGTTGATATAATAACAATGAAATAGTAACCCTCATTAGAGTTAACACTAGACAGCTTGATTGTTGTATATGATATTCAGGGCTTGGATGTTGTTGCCTATAGGGTTATGCTCGCAGGAGCGGTATGATGTCTGGAGGGACCAGAGTGAGGACGTGAGGGCCGTATCCAGTTTTCAGAGCTTCTATTATGACCCATAGTCGAGCCAAGGCTCAGGGTCCAGCTACAATAGTTACATTATGGGCCATAGTCAAGCCAAGACTCGGGGCCTAGACACAGCAGCTACAGTATGATCCATAGTCGAGCCAAGGCTCGGGATCTAGTTACAACAGTCACACAATGACCCACAGTCGAGCCAAGGCTCGGGGTCTAGTTACATAGCCCAGACGGATCAGACATAGTCACAACTACAGGAGCCTATCAGGCTCAAATACAGATTTAGAGAATGAGTAAATCCTGAGTTTCAGTATGCTTACGAACCTTTAGTAGACAGATAGCAGAAGAGTGTATTGTTTTTACTTGCCGAGGCTTATGGGGGCCCAGGTAGGTTATTCTGTATTATTTGTATCTTCTAGGCTTATGGGGGCCCAGTTAGGTTCTTGTTTGTATTGATATACTTGTTAGTTAGATATTTCAGACGGTAAGGTTATTCAGGTTAAATTCTTACTCTCCTTATTGATTACTTCAGTTTTATCAGTTTTCAGTCAATTATTATTTTACTACCTTACATATTCTGTACATATTATACTGACGCCCATCCTTGGAGAGCTGCATTACTTGCCTGCAGGTGTGGATAGACGCGGTTCGGGACCATCTTAGTCATCAGCCGGAGCTAGCAGTGCATTCAACTCCTTTCTTTCGGAGTTGATAATTGGAGAAGATTTTTTCTTTTGTTGTACAATTTATGGGTAGGTTAGGGCCCTGTCTTGACCATTATTCCACTATTAGAGGCTTGCAGGTTACAGATTTATAGTGATTAGCTTTTGTTGTTAGCCGTGTGGGGCCTATGTATGTTTTATTTCATGTGATGGCCGTGTGGGGCCTTGTTTAGCTGTCAGTTAGCAGCCTTGTCGGCTACAGCGTAGTTTTAGTTGCCTAATTTTATCCAGTTATAACTAGACAACATGGTGGACTTGTCGGCCCGCATAGGATCCCTGTTATAGCATTATTATTGGTTAGCTGTCTTCTTTTACAGGTGGTCTTGTCGGCCAGAGGTTGTATTTACAGCCGAGATATAGCTCGTCGATTTCTTAAATTGAGTTACAAGCATGCACCAGAAGTGCACCAGGCCCGTTAGGTTAGTCCAGATCCCAGTGTGGCATTAGGTGGCAGTTATGCCTCCCAAGGTGGGGCATGACAAACTTGGTATCAGAGCAGGTCGTATCCCAGGGAGTCTGCAAGCCGTGTCAAGTAGTGTCTTGTCTATGGGTGTGTTGTGCACCACATTCTATAGACAGGAGGCTGAGGCATGATATAGAGTTGTGTTGAATAGAGTAACTCCCTAAGCTTATGTTATTCTACTTAGTTACAGAGAAATATCTGACGAATGACGGACCGCGACTGGTCGAGAATTGGATGTGGCAGCAGGAGAGGCACTAGTAGGGGGCCCCGGGCAGAGTTAGCCCGATCTGAGGGCAATAGGGAGACATCACCTGGATCTCCTCAGCACTCACCACCGCACTCAAAGCCTTCTAGGGGAGCATATATACCACTACCACCCCCAACCATTCCTGTGCCATCAGATTAGGAGCTCGGGGGTGCATTCTATATGTTAGCTCAGATGATGGCTGCATAGCATCAGCCTCAGCCAATAGTACCAGCTGTCGTTCATCCCACTCAGGGGCCCAGTAGTTCAAGAGCCCGTGATTTTCTTGCTTTGAGTCCCCCCCAGTTTACAGGGACAGATCATAGAGAGGACCCCTAGTACTTCATAGATCAGCTGCAGGAATATTCAGGGTTATGCATGCCTCGTCCGCAGAATCGATCGAGTTAGCAGTGTTCCGATTATGAGAGGTAGCTGTTTTGTGGTATGAGAGTTGCAAAAGATCCCGAGGCAGAGATGCACCTCCACCTACATGGACTAGCTTCTCTTAGGCATTTATAGACCACTATTTGCCCCGAGAGGTCCGACAGGCCAGAGTAGAGCAGTTTTTTCATCTGGAGCAGGGCAGAATGAGTGTCAGAGAATATGCATTGTGATTCGATACTTTAGCTAGATATGCACCCTCGTTTGTCGACACTATGCCAGCCAGGTTGCATCAGTTTATTATGGGACTTGCCCCGGAATATGTGGAGTCTTGTATTACAGCTACATTGCAAGAAGATATGGATATTTTTTTGGATCCAGGCCTTTGCTCAGAATATAGAGGAGCTAAGACAGGGTCAGTACGCCATGGAAAGGGCAGGTTAGGAGCAACGTCGGAGGGCTAGACCCCCAGATTTTCAGGGTGGTCCTAGGCCCCGTTTATCAGGTAGGCCACCTAGGCCCCCTTTCCACTAGTAGCAGGGCAGCAGATCGGATCATCGTAGGCAGTCAGGTCTAGGTGAGAGTTCATGAGCGTCAGGCTCGCAGCAGCAGAGGGGGCCAGACCAGATGGGACCAGCGGTGCCACGTTGTAGTAACTGTCATAGGTGCATCCGGGGAGATGCAAGTATGGTTTCACCGCGGTTATTCCTGTGGACAGGAGGGACACATAATGAGAGATTGCCCGACTAGACGCCAGGGCGGTCAGGACCAGCAGAATAGATACTCAGTAGGTTCATATGCCCCAACACCTTCTGCAGGGAACAAACCCTCAACTTTAGCCGGCAGAGGCCGAGGTAGGTCAGGGGCATCCATTTTTGGTAGCGGTCAGGAGCGTATGTATGCACTACCATATGCACTACCGGGGCGACAGGAATTAGAGTCTTCGTCAGATGTTGTGACAGGTATACTAGATGTTTGCTCTCACTCAGTTTATGCTTTGATAGATCCGGGCTCCACTTTGTCGTATGTTACTTCTTTAGTAGCCACGAAGTTTAATATGCTGCCAGAATTGCTTCAGCGACCCTTCTCAGTGTCTACCCCTGTCGGTGACTCTATTATTGAAAAAAGAATTTACCGAGGTTGTACAGTAAAGATTGTTGGTCGCCAGACCTTAGTAGATATAGTAAAAATAGAGATGATTGATTTTGATGTAGTTATGGGTATGGATTGGTTGGCACCATATTATGCCACTGTAGAGTGTTGGACTAGAATTGTCCGATTTCATTTTCTGTGAGAGGTAGTGCGAGAGTGGAGAGGTAACACAGCTACGCCAAAAGGTAAGTTTATATGCTATCTTCGGGCAAAAAAGTTGATAGAAAAAGGTTGTATCTACTATATTGTTAGGGTTCGGGATGTGCAAGCTGAATCCCCACTCTCCAGTCTATTCCAATGGTTAATGAGTTCCCAGATGTGTTCCCAGACGAACTTCCTGGTATCCCCCTAGAGCGGGAAATAGATTTCTCTATAGACTTGCTACCAGATACTCAGCCTATATCCATTCCCCGTATCGAATGACCCCTGTTGAGTTAAAAGAATTGAAAGAACAGTTGAAAGATTTTTTAGAAAAGGGTTTCATCAGGCCGAGTACCTCACTGTGGGGTGCACCAGTTCTGTTTGTAAGGAAGAAAGATGGTTCCCTACGCATGTGTATAGATTATTAGCAGTTGAATAAAGTCACTATTAAGAATAATTACCCTCTTCCAAGAATAGATGATTTGTTCGATCAGTTGCAAGGGGCAAAATATTTTTCTAAAATTGACTTGAGATCCAGGTACCACCAGGTTCGAGTTTAGGAGAAGGATATCCCGAAGATGACTTTCAGGACCAGGTATAGCCATTTCGAGTTTATAGTTATGTCCTTTGGGTTGACCAATGCACCAACAACATTTATGGACTTAATGAATAGTATCTTCATGCCATACTTAGATATGTTTGTGATAATGTTCACTGACGATATTCTGGTATACTCCCGCTCAGAAGCAAAACACAGAGATCATTTGTGAATAGTACATCAGATCCTCAGAGATCGCTAGCTATATGCAAAGTTTTCTAAATGTGAGTTCTGGTTAAATTATGTAGCTTTCTTGGGCCATATTGTAATAGAGGTTGGTATTCAGGTTGATTCATAGAAAGTTGAGATAGTAAAGACATGGCCTAGGCCTAAAACTCCAACAGAGGTTTGCAGTTTCCTGGGATTAGTCGGGTATTACAGAAGGTTTGTGGAAGGATCTTTTACCCTGTCAGCGCCTTTGACTAAATTAACTCAGAAAGCAGCTAAGTTTCAGTGGACCGAGGCCTGTGAGAAAAGTTTCTAGGAATTGAAAAATAGATTGACATCAGCACTAGTGTTAGCTTTGCCGGAAGGTTTAGATATTGCGACGCTTCAGGAGTTGGGTTAGGGTGCGTTTTGATGCAACATTGAAAGGTAATTGCGTACGCTTCAAGGCAATTGAGAAAATATGAAAAGAACTATCCCACCCACAATCTGGAGTTAGTTGCAGTGGTTCACACCTTAAAAATGTGGAGGCATTACTTGTATGGGTTACATGTGGATATGTTTACTAATCATAAAAGCCTCCAGTACATTTTCACGCAGAAAGAGCTGAATTTATGGAAGCGTCATCGGTTAGAATTGTTGAAAGATTATGATGTGAACATTTTGTATTATCCAGGGAAAGCTAATATCGTAGCTGATGCCCTTAGCCACAAATCCATGGGCAGTTTAGCACATCTGATACTAGAACAATGGGAAATGACCCGAGAATTGCACCGGCTAGCGAGTTTAGCAATTCAGATAGTGGATTTAGAAGACAATGGGGCTGTTATCTAGAATACAGTGGTATCATCCCTAGTGGTAGAGGTAATAGAGCAGCAGTATGAGGATTCTCATTTAACATAGCTTAGAGATAAGGTTCAGCAAGGTGAATTATCAGCTTTCGAGGTAACTAGAGACGGGGTTTTGCAGTACAGAGGTCGCCTCTGTGTTCCATATGTAGCAGGGCTTCGCCAGCAGATTATGGCAGAGGTACATTACTCTTGCTACTCTCTTCATCCAGGCTCATCGAAGATGTACCATGACATAAAAGAGATATACTGGTGGCCTGGAATGAAGAAAGGTGTAGCCGAATACGTAGCGAAGTGTCCTAATTTTCAATAGGTGAAAGCCGAACATCAGAAACCTAGAGGGCTAACTCAGAAGATGGCTACACCAATGTGGAAATGGGAGGCAGTTAATATGGACTTTGTGACAGGACTACCCCGTACCAGACACAAATTCAACTCTATTTGGGTGATTGTTGATAGGTTGAATTAATTAGCTCACTTTCTGCTAGTCCGGACTACATTCTTAGATGAAGATTATGCCGAGCTATATATTAAAGAGATAGTTCGATTGCATGGTATCCCAACATCTATCATATCAAACAGAGGGGCACCGTTTACAACTAGATTTTGGCAATCATTTCAGAAAGGTTTGAGGACACAAGTTAATTTGTGTACAGCCTTCCACCCCAGACAGATGGCCAGACAAAGCACACCATTCAGACACTCGAGGATATATTACGAGTGTGTGCTAGATTTTGGAGGAAGCTGGGATGAACATTTACCCCTTATTGAATTTGCATATAATAACATCTACCATTCTTCAATTCAGATGGCGCCTTATGAGGCATTATATGGGCGGAAATGCAGGTCCCCCATTGGATGGTTTGAGGTAGGAGAGGCAGAGTTAGTCGGACCAAATATGATTCATCAATCAGAAGAGAAAGTGAAACTTATCAGAGAGCGGTTACTAACAGCCCAGAGTCGTCAGAAGTCCTACTCCGATATGCGGTGTAGAGACTTGAAATTTAATGTTAACGATTGGGTATTCCTTAAAGTGTCAACGATGAAGGACGTGATGAGATTTGGAAACAAAGGCAAGCTCAGCCCAAGGTTTATTGGTTCGTATCAGATCCTCCGAAGGATAGGCCGAGTGGCATATGAGTTAGATTTGCCTTCCGAGTTAGAGTCTGTTCACCCAGTCTTTCACGTTTCTATGTTGCGAAAGTGTATAGGGGACCCGTCCTGAGTTGTGCCAGTTGAGGACGTTCAAGTTACAGAGGAGTTAGACTAGGAAGAAATTCCAGTTGCAATATTAGATAGACAAGTTCGTAGACTGAGAACTAAAGATGTAGCCTCCGTTAAAGTACTATGGAGGAACAGAAATAAAGAAGAGATGACCTGGGAAGCTGAGGATGACATGAGGTCTAGATATCCTCACTTGTTCCAGGATTGATTCAGATTACGCAGTTAAGATGATGTTGTTATTCAATTGTTATTTTACTTCTTATGTTATCAGTACTATTTAGCTGGCTACCTCTTTGTGGTGAAATAGCTATTTATAGCGTCCTGTGAGGCGCCTATGTTGGACTTTTTTGCGTTTCAGGTTTCCGGATAGTCCATATTATAGAGGTGACTCTGTCAAAATTTTTCTATGTACTAGTTAAAAGAGTTGACTCATTTAAGCCCGAAGATAACATTTGAGGACGAATGTTCCCAAGGGGGGAGAATGACACCCTGTAAATCTCCATAGTATGATCTTTATGTGCGCATGTACATAGAGAATTTTAACATATGAAACACCTGGGAGAAGGCTCGGGAGGGGAACACATGAGTGCGTCATAAAACGGACAGGACGATCTAAGCCAGGGGGCTAGTGTGCTGGGCGCCGCGTCGCGTAGCCTGCCCTGGCGCAAGAAGTTTCACGTCGGGCCCCTAAGGCAGAGTGATGGGGGGCGCGCCACACACCCCCAGCCACCGCCCAACTATATATATCCTCCCTTAGTTCAACATTTGATCATTTGTAATATATTCCCTCTGTTAAAATAGAGAGAACCCGCAACTTTTACTATATTTTCGTCCGATTACGCTACCAAATGCCGTCCAAATGTAATTGACTTTGGGTAATGAGTTCTAGGCCTACAGGAAGCATTACTACAAAGTTATTTCTCGAAAATTCGCTCGGAGTATTAGAACTCCGTCAGGTAAACGTTGTCATAATTACTCCAAATTGAATCCTAAACGACCATAGGCATTAGGTAAGCACTTCTCCCTTCTGAACTCTCGAGAAATTGCTGGTTTTTGCCAAGTTATTCAAAGTTGAATTACAGTTGATATTATTATCAAAAGTTATCATTATTTGCCGAATTTAGTATTGAAATTAGTCTTATTTTCTCAACATAAACGTTACAATTAGAAAGAAATGCCGTTTACAAGTTGAAACTCGCCAATTAAATGAAAAGTCTGCACTTGAGGTATGTAAGGCTATCCTTTTTGGTGAGTTACGTTCGTCGTAAAGTTAGTACGACTCGTGTATCTATAGTACTTCAGAGTAAGACTATTATGGTCAGTTTTTATGAATTAAGTTAAGACAATAACAATGATAGAGTAACCCTCGTCAGAGTAAACACTAGCCAACTTGATTATTGTATACGATATTCGGGGGTTGGATGTTGTTTCCTATAGGGTTATGCTCGCGGGAGCGGTGTGATGTCCGGAGGGACCAGAGTGAGGCCGTGAGGGCCATATCAAAATTTTAGCGCTTCTATTATGACCCATAGTCGAGCCAAGGTTCGGGGTCTAGCTACAACAATTATGTTATGACCTATAGTAAAGCCAAGGCTCGAGGTCCAGCTACAATAGTTATGTTATGACCCATAGTCGAGCCAAGGTTCGGGGTCCAGCTACAATAGTTACATTATTGCCCATAGTCGATCCAAGGTTCGGGGCCTAAACACAGCAACTATAGTATGATCCATAGTCGAGCCAAGGTTCGGGATCTAGTTACAACAGTCACACTATCACCCGTAGTCGAGCCAAGGCTCGGGGTCCAGTTACATAGCCCAGATGGCTCAGACATAGACATAACTACAGGAGCCTATCAGGCTCAAATACAGCTTTAGAGAAAGAGCAAATCCTGAGTTTCAGTATGCTTATGAACCTTTAGTAGCCAGATAGTAGGAGAGTGCATTATTTGTACTTGTCGGGGCTTATGGGGGTCCCAGATAGGTTATTCTGTGTTGTTTGTATCTTTTAGGCTTATGTGGGTCCGGTTAGGTTCTTTTTCATATTTATATACTTGTTATTTAGATATTTTAGATGGTAAGGTTAGGTTAAATTCTTACCCTCCTTCTTGATTACTTCAGTTTTATCAGTTTTCAGTCAGTTATTATTTTACTGCCTTACATATTTTGTACATATTTTACTGATGCCCATCCTTGGGGAGCTGCATTACTTGCCTGCTGGTACGGATAGACGCGATTTGGGACCATCTTAGGAATCAGCCGGAGCTAGCAGTGCATTCAGCTCCTTTCTTCTGGAGTTGATAGTTAGAGAAGGTTCGTTCTTTTGTTGTACAGTTTATGGGTAGGTCGGGGCCTTGTCCGGACCATTCTTCCACTATTACAGGCTTGCGGGCTACAAATTTCAGTGATTAGCTTTTGTTGTTGGCCATGTGGGGCCTATGTATGTTTTATTTCATGTGATGACCATCTGGGGCCTTGTTTAGCTATCAGTTAGCAGCCTTGTTGGCTATAAAGTAGTTTTAGGTTCCTGATTTCATTCAGTTATAACTAGACAACATGATGTCTTGTCGACCCGCATAGGAACCCTATTATAACATTGTTGTTGGTTAGATGTTTTCTTTTATAGGTGGCCTTGTGGGCCAGAGGCTGTATTACAGCCAAGATATAGCTCGTCGATTTCTTGAATTGAGTTTCAAGCGTGCACTAGAAGTGCACTAGGCCTGTCTGGTTAGTCCAGATCCCAGTGTGGCACTAGGTGTCAGTCATGCCTCCCAAGGTGGGGCATGACAAAATTGGTATCAGAGTAGGTCGTATCTCAGGGAGTTTGCAAACTGTTTCAAGTAGAGTCTTGTCTATGGGTGTGTTGTGCACCACATTCTATAGACATGAGGCTACGAGGCATGATAGTGTTGTTACTCTTATTTCTCCTCTAGTCGTGCTATAGAGCTGTGCTGTATAGAGTAACTCCCTAAGCTTATGTTATTCTACTTATTTACAGAGAAATGTCTGATGCAAGACGGACCGCGATTGGTCGAGAATTGGATGTGGCAATAGGAGAGGGCACTAGTAGGGGGCCCCAGGCAGAGTCAACTCGATCTGAGGGCAACAAGGAGACAATACCTTGATCTTCCCAACACTCACCACCGCACTCAGAGCCCGCTAGGGCAACAGATATACCAGTACCACCCCCAGCTATTCTTATGCTATCAGATTAGGAGCTCAGGGGTGCATTCTATATGTTAGTTCAGATGATGGTGCCTAGCATCAGCCTCAACTAGTAGTACCAGTTGCCATTGATCCCACTGAGGGGCTCGGTAGTTCGAGAGTCCATGAGTTCCTTGCTTTGAGTCCCCCGCAGTTTACAGGGATAGATCGTAGAGAGGACCCCCAAAAATTTATAGATCAGCTGCAGAGAATATTCAGGGTTATGCATGCCTGGTCCATAGAATCAGTCGAGTTAGCAGTATTCCGATTATGAGAGGTAGCAGTTTTGTGGTATGAGTGTTGGGAAAAATCCCGAGGCAGAGATGCACCTCCACCTACATGGCCTAGCTTCTCTGAGGAATTTATAGACCACTATTTTCTCCGAGAGGTCCGGCAGGCCAGAGTAGAGCAGTTTTTGCATCTGTAGGAGGGAAGAATGAGTGTCACAGAATATGCATTGAGATTCGATTCCTTAGCTAGATATGCGCCCTCGTTTGTTGACACTAAGCCATCCAGGGCGCACCAGTTTATTATGACACTTGCGCTGGAATATGTGGAGTCTTGTATTACAACTACACTATGAGAGGATATGGATATTTCTTGGATCCAGGCATTTGCTCAAAATATAGAGGAGCTAAGACAACATCAGTACGCCATGGAAAGGGCAGGTCAGGAGCAGCGTCGGAGAGCTAGACCCACAGATTTTCAGGAAGATTTTTAGGGTGGGTCTAGGTCCCGTTTATTAGGTTGGCCACCTAGGCCCCCTTTCCACTAGAAGCAGGGCAGCAGATTGGATCATCGTGGGCAGTCAGGTCCCGACGAGAGTTCACGAACGTCAAGCTCGCAGCAGCAGAGGGGGCCAGACCAGATAGGACCGGTGGTGCCACATTGCAGTACCTGTCATAGGCTGCATCTGGGGAGATGCAGGTATGGTTCCACCGCCTGTTATTCCTATGAACAGGAGGGACACATAATGAGAGATTGCCCGACTAGATGCTAGGGTGGTTAGGACCAACATAATAGATCCTCAGCAGGTTCATATGCCCCAACACCTTCTCTATAGACTTGCTACCAGATACTCATCCTATATCCATTCCCCGTATTGAATGACCCCTGCTGAGTTAAAAGAATTGAAAGAACAGTTGAAAGATTTATTAGATAAGGGTTTCATCAGGTCGAGTACCTCACCGTGGGGTGCACCAGTTCTGTTTGTAAGGAAGAAAGATGGTTCCCTACACATGTGTATAGATTATCAGCAGTTGAATAAAGTCACTATTAAGAATAAATACCCTCTTCCAAGAATAGATGATTTGTTCGATCAGTTGCAAGGGGCAAAATATTTTTCTAAAATTGACCTAAGATCCAGGTATCACCAGGTTCGAGTGGGAGAAGGATATCCCGAAGATGACTTTCAGGACTAGGTATGGCCATTTCGAGTTTCTAGTTATGTCCTTTGGGTTGACCAATGCACCAACAACGTTTATGGACTTAATGAATAGTATCTTCAGGCCATACTTAGATATGTTTGTGATAGTGTTCACTGACGATATTCTGGTATACTCCCGCTCAGAAGCAGAACACAGAGATCATTTGTGAATAGTACATCAGATCCTCAGAGATCGCCAGGTATATGCAAAGTTTTCTAAATGTGAGTTCTGGTTAAATTCTGTAGCTTTCTTGGGCTATATTGTATTAGAGGATGGTATTCAGGTTAATTCATAGAAAATTGAGATAGTAAAGACATGGACTAGGCCTACAATTCCAATAGAGGTTCGCAGTTTCATAGGATTAGTTGGGTATTACAGAAGGTTTGTGGAAGGATTTTCTACCCTGTCAGCGCCTTTGACTAAATTAACTTAGAAAGCAACTAAGTTTCAGTGGACCGAGGCCTGTGAGCAGTGTTTCTAGGAATTGAAAAATAGATTGACATCAGCACTAGTGTTAGCTTTGCCAGAAGGTTTAGAAGGTTATGTTGTATATTGCGACGCTTCAGGCGTTGGGTTAGGGTGAGCTTTGATGCAACACGAAAAGGTAATTGCGTATGCTTCAAGGCAATTGAGAAAATATGCAAAGAACTATCCTTCCCATAATCTAGAGTTACTTGCAATGGTTCACGCCTTAAACATTTGGAGGCATTACTTGTATGGTGACATGTGGACATTTTTACTGATCATAAAAGCCTCCAGAATTTTTTCACATAGAAGGAGATGAATTTACGGCAGCGCCGTTGGTTAGAATTGTTGAAATATTATGATGTGAACATTTTGTATCATCCATGGAAAGCTAATATCATAGCTTATGCCCTTAGCTGCAGATCCATGGGAAGTTTAGCACATCTGAGACCAGAACATCGGGAAATGGCCCGAGAATTGCACCGCTAGCTAGTTTAGCAGTTCAGATAGTGGATTATAAGACAATATGGCAGTAATCCAGGATACAGTGGTATCATCCCTGGTGGTAGAGGTAAAAGGGAGGTAGTATGAGGAATCTCATTTAACATAGCTTAGAGATAAGGTTTAGTAAGGTGAATTATTAGCTTTCGAGGTAACTAGAGATGGGGTTTTACGGTACAGAGGTCGCCTCTGCATTCCAGATATAGCAAGGCTTCACCAGTAGATTATGGAAGAGGTACATTACTCTCGCTACTCTCTTCATCCAGGCTCGACGAAGATGTACCATGACATAAAAGAGATATACTGGTGGCCTGAAATGAAGAAAGGTGTAACCAAATACGTAGCGAAGTGTCCTAATTTCCAATAGGTGAAAACGAACATCAGAAACCTAGAGGGATAACTCAGGAGATGGCTACACCAACGTGGAAATAAGAGGCAGTTAATATGGACTTTGTGATAGGACTACCCCGTACCAGACACAAATTCGACTTTATTTGGGTGATTGTTGATAGGTTGAATTAATTAGCTCACTTTCTGCCAGTCCGGACTATATTCTTAGCTGAAGATTACACCGAGCTATATATTAAAGAGATAGTTCGATTGCATGGTGTCCCAGCATCTATCATATCAAACAGAGGGGCTCAGTTTACAACTAGATTTTGGCAATTATTTCAGAAAGGTTTGGGGACACAAGTTAATTTGTGTACAGCCTTCCACCCCAGACAGATGGCCAGACAAAGCACACCATTCAGACACTCGAGGATATATTACGAGTGTGTGTGCTAGATTTTGGAGGAAGCTGGGATGAACATTTACCCCTTATTGAATTTGCATATAATAACATCTACCATTCTGCAATTCAGATGGCGCCTTATGAGGCATTATATGGGCGGAAATGCAGGTCCCCCATTGGATGGTTTGAGGTAGGAGAGGCAGAGTTAGTCGGACCGAATATGATTCATCAATCAGAAGAGAAAGTGAAACTTATCAGAGAGCGGTTACTGACAACCCAGAGTCGTTAGAAGTCCTACTCTGATATGCGGTGTAGAGACTTGGAATTTAATGTTAACGATTGGGTATTCCTTAAAGTGTCACCGATGAAGGACGTGATGAGATTTGGCAACAAAGGCAAGCTCAGCCCAAGGTTTATTGGTTCGTATTAGATCCTCCGAATGATAGGCCGAGTGGCATATGAGTTAGATTTGCCTTCCGAGTTAGAGTCTGTTCACCCAGTCTTTCACGTGTCTATGTTGCGAAAGTGTATAGGGGACCCGTCCCGAGTTGTGCTAGTTGAGGACGTTCAAGTTACTGAGGAGTTAGACTAGGAAGAAATTCCAGTTGCAATATTAGATAGAAAAGTTCGTAGACTGAGAACTAAAGATGTAGCCTCCGTTAAAGTACTATGGAGGAACAGAAATAAAGAAGAGATGACCTGGAAGCTGAGGATGAGATGAGGTCTAGATATCCTCACTTGTTCCAGGATTGATTCAGATTATGCAACTAAGGTGATGTGTTTATTTAATTGTTATTTTACTGCTTATGTTATCAGTATTTTTAGCTGGCTACCTCCTTGTGGTGAAATAGCTATTTATAGCGTCCTGTGAGGTGCCTATGTTGGACTTTTCTGTGTTTCAGGTTTTTGGATAGTGCATATTACAGAGGAGACTCTGCCAAAATTTTTCTATGTACTAGTTAAAAGAATTAACTCTTCTAAGCCCGAAGATGACATTCAAGGATGAATATTCCTAAGGGGGGAGGATGTTACACCCCGTAAATCTCCGTAGTTCGGTCGTCATGTTTGCATGTACATAGAGAATTTTAAGATATGAAACACTCGAGAGAAGGCTTGGTAGGGAAACACACGAGTGCGTCGTAAAATGGATGGGACAACCGAAGCCATGGGGCCGGCGTGCTGGGCGTCGTGTCGCACAGCCTGCCCTGGCGCGTTGCACCCCTAAGGCAGCGTGATGGGGGGTGCGCCTTTCACCCCCGGTCCACTGCCCAACTATATAGATCCTTCCTTAGTTCAACATTTGATCATTTGTAATATATTCCCTCGGTTAAAACAGAGAGAACCCGCAACTTTAACTATATTTTCATCCGATTATGCTACCAAACGCCGTCCAAATGCAAATTAACTTCGGGTAATGAGTTCTAGGCCTACGAAAAGTATTACTACTGAGTTATTTCTCAAAAATTCGCTCGGAATACCGAAACTTCGTTGGGTAAAATTTGTCAGAATTACTCCAAATTGAATCCTAAATGGCCACAGGCATTAGGTAAGAACTTCTCCTTTCTGAGCTCTCGAGAAATTGCGGGTTTTCAATGAGTTATTCAGAGTTGATTTATAGTTGATATTATTATTGAAAGTTATTGTTATTTGCTGAATTTAGTACTAAAATTAGTCCTATTCTCTCAACATAATGGTTACAGATGGAAAGAACTTTCGTTTACAAGTTGAAACTCGCCATTTAAATGAAAAGTTGGCACTTGAGATATGTAAGGCTATCCTTTTCGGAAAGTTACGTTCGTCATAAAGTTAGTATGAATCGTGTATCTATAGTACTTCAGAGTAAGCCTATTGTTGTCAGTTTTTATGAATTGAGTTGAGACAATAACGATGATATAGTAGCTCTCGTCAGAGTTAACCCTAGCCAGCTTGATTGTTGTATACGATATTCGGGGCTTGGATGTTGTTGCCTATAGAGTTATTCTCGCAGGAGCGGTATGATGTACGGAGGGACCAGAGTGAGGTCGTGAGGGCCGTATCCAGTTTGAAAAGCTTCTATTATGACCCATAGTCGAGCCAAGGCCCGGAGTCCAGCTTCAACAGTTATGTTATGACCCATAGTCGAGCCAAGGCTCAGGTTCCAGCTACAACAGTTATGTTATGACCCATAGTCGTTCCAAGGCTTGGGGTCCAGCTGCAACAATTACATTATGGCCCATAGTCGATCCAAGGCCCGGGGCCCAGACACAACAGCTACAGTATGACCCATAGTCGAGCCAAGGCTTGGGATCTAATTATAGCAGTCACACGATGACCCACAATCGAGCCAAGGCTCGGGGTCCAGTTATATAGCACAGACGGCTCAGCCACAAACACAGCTACAAGAGCCTATCAAGCTCAAATACAGCTTTAGAGAACGAGCAAATCCTGAGTTGAAGTATGCTTACAAACCTTTAGTAACCAGATAGCAGGAGACTGCGTTGTTTGTACTTGCCTGGGCTTATGGGGGTCCAGGTAGGTTATTTTGTGTTGTTTGTACCTTTCAGGCGTATGGGGGCTCGGTTAGGTTCTTGTTTTTATTTATATACTTGTTAGATATTTTATATGGTAAGGTTTCTCAGGTTAAATTCTTACCCTCCTTCTTGATTACTTCAGTTTTATCAGTTTTCAGTCAGTTATTATTCTACTTCCTTATATATTCAGTACATATTATACTAACGCCCATCCTTGGGCGTGTCACGATCCGAACGTACTCCCAGATCGTAGACACGGGACAAGGAGTCCCAAGAGACCCCAAGTCGACCCATGGCATGAGCATATATCTAATTCAATCACATGAGCGGAAGACTGAACATAAGGAAAATCAGAAACATGGCATAGCATAACGTATCAAAACATCCGAAGCACTAAAACATACAAGCTGAGTACTGAACATTTGTCTGAAAGCCTCTAATATGTACGATGGGTTGATGGGACAACACCCCAACTAACCCAAACATGTACTGAATAAAAGGTATTAACATATCTATCAAATAGCCCTCGGAATATGAGGACTCACCAATTGCGCTGATAGCAACTCCGAGACAACCTATGGGTGAGGGTGAGCCTGAGAGCTGGGGCCTGTATCATGAAACGATACAACATAGAAAGTATGCGGTCAATACGTGGAATGTACCGAGTATGCAAGACATGTAAAACGGACATTTAAAATATATATAAATCTCGTAAATGATCATAAGAGTAGGACATCATGCTTGTATCGTAAATCATCATAACATATCATAAGGCTCAAGGTTTTCAAACATTCGTAATACAACATAATCATGATCGTAGGAGAAAAGATTAACTTAACATGACTTGAGCCAAACAATTACACAATCATAACATGTATAAATCATGAGGAACAGTGGGAGATTCTCTTAACCGACATATCCCATTTGAGCATACATGAAGCCCGACTTGTAACCCTAGTTGGGAGGGGGTCCGTACCTTGCCAAGGGTAGGACCATGAAAGTGTGATATCACCATGAAGAAAGGGCTATTTCATCCGGAGACAGTCATGAAAGAGGTCTCAACATACCTATGGTGGCACGTAGTTTATGAGATCCGGGGCTTAGTCTAAGCCCCGAACCTACTCGGTGTTCGATACTACTCCCAAAACATATATTGTACTCATAGTAATACACGCATGAGTTCATGGGCTAGTCAAATCATGATAATTAGAAGGATGCGTCTAGATATGTGAACTATCCATGAGGGTGAGGCCCGTGAGTCGGCCAAAACATAATTAGTAAATCATGGGGGTTAATGCATATTCGAAGTTCATATAGATATATGTATAACTCGAAAAGCACCAAAACATAATGGGTAATTGATTAATTTCATATTTCAAATCACAAATCATGCGGGGTTTGTAAGAAGTATCAATTGAAGCATAGATCATTAATCGATTTATCATAAATCATGCTTAGATAGGCTTAACTTAATAGAAGTCGACATCAATAATTATATAATCTAAATAATTATAAAATCTGACCAAAATTCATTAAATGGAAAGTAATTCATGATTTAAAACAACCAAACATAAATCACTAGATTTTTATAAAATTTGAATTAAAACCCCAAATACATTTTTTGTAGAATTTCATAAATTAATAGGGAATAGGATTGGGTGTGAAAGGAAACATCCATTGATTGCCTTACATACCCGGAACAACTGATTCTTGACCTCCCTTGGAAGCCCAAGAAGGAAATTGGAAGAATTGAAGAGAAAAGCCTTGAATCACCTTTCACCATCTCTCTATATTCTTGCATGCATGAATAGGGACTTAGAATAAATTATCCCCCTTAAATACCCACCATCCATAAGCTAAAACGATGTAGTTTAGGGTCTATTAGTGTGAAAAAATTGAAAATGCCCTTGATGAATCTGGCCTGAAAACTGTCCAGGTTGGACCAACGGATGGAACCCATAGGTCGTTAGAACCAATGATGACCTGTTCTGTTGCTCGTCGTTTGCACTGCATGGGACTTGCCTCCGAATCTGAACGACGGACGGACAGGACTACTCGTCCTCTGAGACAACGGGTCATTACATCGACCGTTGTTTCGCTTTCACAAAAGCTGAACCTCCTTACCATGAGCCTAACCACGACTCGTTGTTCCCTCCAACGAGTCGTGGTCCCGATCCGTCAGATACATTGGAAATTCTTGCACCAAAACTACAACCGATAACAACGAGTTGTTACATCCCACAACGAGTCGTTGGAAGACCCATCGTATGCCACCTGTTGAACCTAGCCTCCTCCAACGCCTTCTAACAACGGCTCGTTGCTCCTGACAATGGCTTGTTGTTCCCAAAAATGAGTCGTTTTGTCGTCCGTTGTTTCCACTGCCACCCAGCCTTCCCTAACCAACAATTGCATACAACGACCCGTGGTCTGGTACCACGAGTCGTTCCATGACCTATTCTGTGAAATTTTCCCCTTTTCAGCAGTTTTCAACTTTTAACTCCTGGGTCTATTCTCAAGCACTTTGGGGGTATTTCAAGGCGCTGCATTACTTGCCTGCAGGTGCGGATAGATGCGGTTCGGGACCATCTTAGTCATCAGTCAGAGCTAGCAATGCATTCAGCTCCTTTCTTCTGGAGTTGATAGTTAGAGAAGGTTTGTTCTTTTGTTGTATAGTTTACGAGTAGGTCGGGGCCCTGTCTCGACCATTATTCCACTCTTAGAGGCTTGTAGGATACAATTTTCTAGTGATTAGCTTTTGCTGTTGGCTGTGTGGGGGACTATGTATGTTTTATTTTATGTGATGGCCATGTGGGGCCTTGTTTAGCTGTCAGTTAGCAGCCTTGTCGGCTATAGCGTAGTTTTAGTTGCATAATTTTATTCAGTTATAACTAGATAGCATGGTGGTCTTGTCGGTACGCATAGGATCCCTATTATCGCATTGTTTTCGGTTAGGTATCTTCTTTTACGGGTGGCCTAATTGGTTAGAGGCTGTATTTACAGCCGAGATATAGCTCGTCGATTTCTTGAATTGAGCTATAAGCATGCACCAGAAGTTCACCAGGCCAGTCAGGTTAGTCCAGATCCCAGTGTGGCACTAGGTGCCAGTCATGCCTCCCAAGGTGGGGCGTGACAGAGATGGCCCAACTGGTCAGGCCAAATATTAAAATCATTTGAATTAGTAAACTTCTGGTTTACTATTGCATGTGTTTCAACCATGCTAATACTTGTGTAGTATAAGCCGGAAGAAAAGGCGAGTAACTTTTTGAGCACATATTCCTTACCTGACATCATTATAGTAAAATAAAGATATTCAACCTTTTCAATATTTGTAATCTCAATATGATAATCATTTTGACGAATGTCATTGAAACTTAGCAAGTTTCTCTGAGACTTACTACAATATAATGCTTTATCAATTATCAAATTTGTTCCTCCAGTAAGTACTAAATTAGCTTTACCAGAGCCTTCAATTAATCTTGTACTACCAGATAATATATTAATATTTGCTTCTTTCATTATCAAATATGAAAAATATTTTTTATCTCTTAAAATAGTGTGTTGTAGCACTATCTAAAAGACATCATCATAATAGTTCTTAAGTCCAACTGATGATTGGGGAATTTCCATATTCTTCATTTGAATAAAAGATACATCATAAAAACCGTGAAAAACTAATAACTTTAAGAAGCTGCACTGGAAATGCTGAATTAGCAAAATATAATATTTTAGAAAAAATATTTAAGAAGAAGAACCTAGTTGCTAACATAAAAAAAATAACTTTTCTTATATTTTTATTCCCCAATGAGATGATCAGTTCTTCAGTCAATATCATCATAGAAGTCCTCAATTTTTAGATGAGTAATGTTTGAGAGGCCTTTGAAGTCATCATCTTTATGAGCAAGATTTGCCTCAATATCATTATATTTGTTTAAGAGAGCCACTTCATCATCATTATTTTGAAAGGTCATATGTGCCTCCTCATTATTATCTTTTCTTTTTAGGGAGGCTTGATAAAGTTTGACAAAATGATCGGGTGCACGACAAATACGTGCCCAGTGACCTTTCATTCCACATCGGTGACAAATATTGACTTTACCTCTTGAAGGATTATTTTAAGAAACTTTATTGTTCTCAAATTTATTTTCACCATAATGACAATGATTGTTTCTTCCTCTACCACGCCTCGCCCACGACCCTCTGTAATTATTTTTTCTTGTTTGAGATTGATCAAATGTTTCTGCAACATTCACTTCAGGGAATAGAGCAGATCTAGTGGGAAGAGCCTCATGATTTTTCATCAACAAAGTGTTATTCTGCTCAGGCGCAAGTAGGCATGTAATTAATTCAGAATATTTCTTAAATCCTTTTTCACGGTATTGCTATTGTAGCAACACACTTGAAGCATGAAAAGTGAAATAAGTTTTCTCCGGTAAATCCTCATCAGTGATAGTTTCTCCACATAATTTTGATATGGAACTTACTTTGTGAATAACAAAATTATACTCAGTTACAGTTTTAAAATCTTGAAACCAAAGGTATATCTACTCAAATCGAGCTTTTGGTAATACCGTAAGTTTTAAGTGGTCATGTCAATCCTTCAAATTATTCCACAATTCAAGTGGATCTTTCACAATTAGATATTCAGTTTTTAATCCTTCATGAAGATGATGACGAAGAAAAATCACGGCCTTCGCTTTATCTTGACTTGATGCATCATTTTCTTGTTTAATAATATTCTCGAGACTCTTAGCATCGAGGTGGATTTCAGCATCAAGGACCCATGACAAATAATTCTTTTCAATAATATCAAATGTCACAAACTCAAATTTTTGATAAATTTAACATGATAAAAACTAAAAAAAGAAAATACATTTGAAAAATAAAAACAATTAAAGCTAAATTTCTGAATGCAAATAAATTAAATAGATCATAAAAATATATTGATAAAACTTAAATTGATTACTAATTAATGTAATGGAAGTTTGGATCTAATCTACCGTACCCGACTTCCACACGTATACCTCTTACCAAACTTAAAATATAATTTCGTTATCTGTATCAATTTTATTTGCCAAAACAAGACAGTGCTGTTTAGAGTCATAGCCACAGAATTACCAAACACAAAAGGAGTGAGCTAAAGACGAGACCACGTTACATATTATTACAACAGGAAAGGATTTTTCTTTTATTATATAACAATATTTTATCTAATTAGCCTTTAATCTATTATAACTTTAAAAAATAAAGTGAGCAATGAGAAAATACATTACGCATTAGTTCAATTGCAAGGCTCATAACATTAGTTATAATAATAACATGCATAAATAAAAATTTAGGTATTATCATAAGATGTTTGAGGTAAATTATGATGACAGTACTTTTGTATTATTTAAAACATAAGGATAGTTAAATAAATTGTATGCATACTAAAGTTGAGGTATAACTCAATAAATGATCATAAAATTAGATATGTTAACAAAAAATTATCACATGAACTAATTGAAAAATTAGATCTAGATAAGTAAGAATGAACATATAATACGTGTGTTCATTATACACGAGAATGAAACTCAATTTATTTGGAAAAGATTAAAATCTTCGTCTTGATAACGTATTATAAAATAAAAGAAAACTACTAAATTAAAACAGAAAATATGAACGGAGAAAAGGCTGCTATTAACTTTTCTTTTCAACTTTTATTCTTTTGTCTTGCCATACTTAATACAAGAAATGATATATACACACACATATATATTTTAAAAGACTTGGGCAAAAGAAATTGTTACCGTACTAGTGGATCCCCTACTTGGACATCAAGAAAAACCTGAGTCATTTTACATCAACTATACATACACATATTTTATATTTTTTCTTCATCTTCCTCTCAAGGGAAGAAGACTATGATATATAGAGTGAGAATAAGCTAAATTTTTAGTTAAAGAATATAATGAAAAATTAATTCTCATAATATATCATAGGCCACAAATGTTAATGGCTAATGACTCAGATTAATGACTATAAGATGGTATAAGAGTTGAAATTTTCAATATTAAATATAATATTGCAGCCATTGAATAGTATTCAATAGGCCACAAATGTTAATGGCTAATAAAATAGATTAATGACTATAAAGATGGTATAAAGAGTTGAAATTTTCAATATTAAAATGTAATATTGCAGCCATTGAATAGTATTCAAAGATAAATTATTTTCTTTTTTGAGATATTATATTATTTTTTTAATACAATATTCATACACTACTAAAAACAGGTCAAAAAACGAGGGACAAAAATCGACGGACAAGGTCAGTCGTACAAAATCGAGGGAAAATCGGACCTATCCGTTAGTTAATTATTTTTTATTTAATTTATATTTAATTTTTAGTAAACTTTCACTATCCCTTGGTTTTTTCATTGGTATTTTTCGCGTATTATTGCGCGAATAATTTTAACCAGG
>JACEIK010005406.1:36322-60979 GCA_018107945.1 Datura stramonium | reverse complement strand
ATGAGTTTTTGTAGTTTATATATATATATATATCTTCATTCAACTCTTCAAATTCTCGCATTTTAAAGCAAATTCAATAATATTAAATTTTAAAAATATTTACATTTGAGTATATGTATACAGTCAAAATTCATAGAATCCTAAAATAAATATTAAATAAAAAGTAAATTTTTAATGATTTCTAGGGAATAATTAATAATGAAAAAGTAATATGATTTCTTAATTTTTAGAAGAATATTTTCATAATTCAATTTTTGACTTAGATGCTTCCTACTTATATAGTAATATGATATATACATGGCCATATTGGAAGCCTCGTAACTTCATACGATGTCAGATTTGATGTTTCTATTAGGGAAATTGTGACTTTAAATAATATCAAATGACTAATGGTGACTCTGGGGGCCTAATGAAAATGTTACAATCCATGTGAATAGGCCAAACAAGGAATATAACATGTAAATGGTTAAACATTCTGATTTATCTTATCATATTTTTTTTAACGCATCAGACATGCATCATTAAGCTTGTTATCTTAGGAACTGATTTTTAAATCTTGCTATATTGTAATCATCTCAATTTGGAGGAATTAGACATCTCCTAATAGAGGGACATGTAACATTTCCATCCAGCTATAAGGACAACTCAAATGAGGGCTTATAAGACTTTATTTTGTGACTTGAACACTTGACTTGAAAAGCAGGAAACAAGCTATCAATTAAAGAATATAACATCTGAATACTCTTATCTCTTGTAATCTATGTACTTGTTGATTCATGTGAGAGAAACATGTAACATGAAATTGTGTTTTGATGATGAAAGAAGTTTTAGCTTTACATACCTTAGTTTCTTATCCTAAAAAGTTATGAGAGGTCAACCCTTCCTTTGGAATATCAATCTACATAAATGAGGAATAACGAAGCTAATATTTATGGCTAATCACAAATATGGACCCACAAAACAATATCTATACACTCAATGGGCAATAAGGCTGTAGCCTTCAAATACTTGGTGTATCTCCATGCCCTCATTTCCACCTCGATAAAAGCTTATACGCCCCTCCCATTATAGTCACCCCTACTGCCCCTAACAATTATACTCATAAAACAGCCCCTAAAATGGTCCCAAAATTCTTTGACACAATAAGAAAATATATAACTCACAACTTTTCATCAGTGTCTCGTGAGTTCGTAATAAAAACACATATGGAATTCCTCAATCAATCTTTTATATAGAGAGAGGGAAGAAATGGGGAAGCAATCTTACTTTTCTTGGTAGTAATTTTATTCTCTTGTAATTCTTCAAGAGTTTGCACCTTCTTCAATCTTGAACCAAAAATAAGAGAAAATCTCTTAGAAAGTTAGGAGAGTGGGACAACCAACTTGGAGAAAAAAGGGTTATCCTACACTTAAGCATGGAGAACATGATTTCCATAATCTTCTCAATAATAGAATTAGGTTAAACCTATGAATTATTCACTTACCTTTACCTTGGAAAGAGGAAATTTCGAGAACCCTAATAGGAATTTTAATACGGCTGTATGAAGTTTTGAGAGAGCTTGAGAGAGACTTGAGAAATTCTGAAATGGTGCTAGTTAAAATGAAGAAGATGAACTAATCTTTAACCTTAAAAAATGACTCCTTTTTGGCCAACTTTCTTTCTCCATTTTTGTCGAAAAATGGGCTAAGCAAGTGATGCACCTACTTGATCATTTAAAATTTTTACATATTTGAGTAGGTGATGCACGTACTTGACTATTTTAATTTCATACATAGTTTAAGTAGGTGATGAACCTACTTGACCATTTTAATTGATCCTTTAGTTTTAAGTAGGTGATGTATCTGCTTGTCACCTACTAGCTTAGTTAAGCCAAGCAAGCAAGTTACTTATTTTATTATAAATTTAAATACTCTCATTGATATTAACTTAGTTGTATGCTATATTGAAAAATATAGGGTATTACATCATCCCCCTAAGGATCATTCGTCCTCGAATGAGAGGCATATACATACAGTCTAGCAAATTTTAAAAATTTTGGCATAGTTTTTTTTGTAAATAGGGCTATAAAAATTTGTTAGCTAACCAGAAACACACATGTCGCCAAGTCTCCACGATTGCATCTACGACAATTGTAGTATACACTGTAACACCCCAAAAGTTTGTGCATCTCGACAATTGTAGTATACCTGTAACACCCCAAAAGTTTCTATGATCAGACCCTAGACTTGAAATAGAAATCAGTAGGAAAATTAATTTTTTTCCACAGAACGAGTCACATAAAGATCCGTCATATTAGACCACAAGTCTTGGACTGACTCATGGTGAGCAATCATAAGCCTTCCACATTCCAGTCCCCATGACTCAAGTGACGAGTCGTTAGCAGACGACTCGTTAAGTATCACATTTTAAGCGACCTAGTCAAATTCCTGATTGAAATTTTCTTCCTAGGAACCACGACCCAAGTAACGACCTATTACACCAAGTAAACAACCCGTCTTGTCTGGTCGTGGTCTGAGGATCAAAGAATTGAGCAAAATTAACCTAGTGACCACGAGTCCTAGGATGACTCATGGTGTCAGACGATGGATCATCCTGTCCATTCGTGATGAATAAATGGAGATTGAACAAAAGGCTTCAGTGACCACAAGAGGTCACCATGAGTCATGGTCAGACCTAACGACTCATGGTGATGACAGTTTTCAATCCGAATTTTCTTAGAATTTTTTAGTATTTTCCTACTCTTTTGAGTCCTAAACTACGTCGTATTGGGATCTTTTAGAGGAGATTTAAGGGAGTTAGTCGATCCTCGCCCTCATTCTCTCTAAAACACGCAGAAACAAACATCAGAAGCATCAAATTCTCTCAAGTGAAGAACTAGGTTCTTCTCCAAGAGCTTCAAGATTCAAGTTTTAGCAAGAAATTCTCCTACTCCAGGTATGTGAATTTTAATAAGGGTATCCTTTTACCCTTGTGTCCCTAATGCTTTTAGAAAAACTAGCAAAATTTTAATTCTTAAAAATCACATCCTAGGGTTTTAATTCATTTTATGATTTCCCTGATTAACTCAATGTTTGACTCCTACGCTTGTTATTACATGAAATTCATGATTTTTCCTTCATTTACATATTGTACTTTCATGTCAATGATTTTATCATGATTTCAAGTTCAAACTGCATGATTTAGCATTTCTTCAGAAAAGTCGTCTTGTTATGAGTATATGATCCTACCATGATTTCAGTCTGAATAATTTTGCAGCATAACTAGTATTATCAAGTTCTTTAGACTCTCAGAACACTTTTAGATAAAGTTGTTTCTGACCTAGTCTTAGAACATCGATTTTTGAGCTATTAGTAAACTATCAGTAAATTATCAGTTGGGAGTAGTACTTAGCACCGACTTGGACTCGGGTTCATCTCACTCAGGTCTAGGACTATGTGTCACTGTAGGTTATTATCCCGAATGGTATCAATTTTAGTGATCACACGAGCCATGCCTTTATACCCTAACAAAGTATATTAGATCCTATCGATGACGCATATATATTAATCTCTACGTTTAGCTCACATGGTTATATGTCGGTTAATAGACTCTCCCAAAGTTAGGTATAGTTATAATTTCAGTCACAGTTATAGACTCAACTTTCAATGCATGTATATGACCCTTAAATCAGTTTTACTTGTACTTTCATTATGTATTTTTGCTCAATTTATGCACTCAATTATGCATTTAGTACAACTTTTCAGATTATCAACATGTTCTATAATTCAGTTGTATATCTCATGTACTCAGTACATTTAAAGTACTGACCGCATACTTCTTGTGGTATATCATTTTATGATACAGGTTTAGGTACTCAGACTCAGTCCCGCGGTTAGAAACATTCTAGTACTTGATCATTTATAAGTTGGTGAGTCCTCATCATTCGAAGGCTGAAGTTGTGTTTATTTCAGATAACCTTATTCTTATTTTTAGTTTTAGAAGTTTAGAGTTAGATGGGAACTTGTCGTAGCAACTCATCAATTAGTAGAGGCTTTCAGACAGACAGTCATTTAGTACGTCAATTTTGTGTTTTAAATGTCAGACTCAGTTTTTATTTATATATTAAATCTCATATTTCTTCGCTATTTATTTATAATTGTTTTAAAATCTCAGTTAGCTTCCGCTCAGTTTATCTATAATTCAGATTATGTTAGTGTTATGTCATACCATGGGTTAGCTTGGGGTCACTTATGGCTCTAGGTACCGTGTGGCATCTAGGGTGTAGACTCTTGTCGTGATAACTTGGTACCATAGCATCAGGTTTGAGGTGTCCTAGGATATCTTAAAGCCGCATTAAGTAGAGTCTTTTTTCATAAGTGTGAAGTGCGCCCACACTTATGACAAAGAGGCTATGAAACATTTTAGGAAAGTCTCCTTCTTTCATGATTCCTATCATGCAATAGAGTAGAAACTCTAATTATCCTTCTAACTCATACTCTACGCATTTATAGATAATGCCTCCCAAACGAGCAAACAGAAGGAGAAAAGATAGCGGGAACCAGCAAGCTCCACTAGCTCTAGTAGACCCTCTGAATGAACAGGCCACTCATGCTGAGTTCAGGGTTGCATTCAGATGCTAGCTCAGGCCATGACCAATCAAGTCAATCAGCAAGTTATTACACCTGCTAATCCAAATGGAAATGCAGCTACTGCTAGGGTCCGGGACTTCACTCGGATGAATCCTCTATAGTTTCATGGTTCTAAGGTGGATGAGGATCCACAAGATTTCATTGATGAGGTTTAGAAGATCACTCTAATCATGGGCATGAACTCAGTTGATAGTGCAGACTTGGCTGCATATAAGTTTAAGGGAGTGGCCCAGACTTGGTACAAACAGTGGAAGGAAGGTAAGCATGTCGGTGCAGGATTAGTTGATTGGGATGAGTTTGTGACGATATTTTTGGATAGGTTCTTTCCCTACGAGTTGAGGAAACTGAAGGTAAAGGAGTTCATTAACATGAACCAGAATTCCATATCAGTTCAGGAGTATGCCTTGAAGTTCACTCAGCTGTCCAGGTATGCTCTGAAAATGGTTTCTGAGCTGAGGGACCAAATGAGCAAGTTTGTTTCGAGTGTCTCAGATATGGCGGTCAAGGAGTGTAAGACCGCTATGCTTACCGGGGATATGGATATCTCCCGACTCATGATCCATGCTCAATAAATTAAGGAAGAAAAGTTGAAGGAATAGGGAAAGTAAATGGAAAGGGAGAACAAGAAGGCAAGAATAGGTAATTTTGACAACTCTAAATAGAGGTCAAGTGGTGGGAATCACTCACAGTATCAGCAGAAATCTTCAGCTCCAGAACCTTCTTCGGCTAGTGCTCCTTCTCCCAATCCCCTTTCCAATTAGAAAAATAGAGCATCTGGCTCCAAGTCTTAGGGTAATGTTTCTAGAAGCCGCACTTTCCCAGCATGTCCCAAGTATGGTAAGAATCATACAGGTAAGTTCCATCTTGGCAAGGAGAGTAGTTTTGGTTGTGGTAAAAAAGGCCATCGGTTGAGAGATTGCCTTTCAGCTGGACGTGAAAAAACTCAGTCCACTACTTAGCAGCACTTTTAGGTCACCCAACTCAGCAAGGTACTTCTTCTTGTACCGGTGGTGGTCATCGCAAGAATCGCTTCTATGCCTTGTTATTTCATCAGGAACAGGAGAGATTGTCTGATGTAGTCACTGGTATGTTTTGACTCTTTCAATTAGATGTATATGCTTTGTTAAATCCAGGAATCATACTTTCTTTCGTGACTCTTTATGTTGCAGTAAATTTCGATGTCAACTCCCAAATCCTTTCAGAACCCTTCCCAGTCTCTACTCCTATTGGTGAGTCAGTTATGGGTAGACGGGTATACAGAAATTTTCTACTCATAATTTTATAGAAAATCACCATAGTTGATCTAGTAGAGTCAGATATGGTTGATTTCGACATCATTCTTGGCATGGAATAGTTACACTCATGTTATGCCTCAATCGATTGCAGAACTAGAGTTGTTAGATTTCAGTTTCCTAATGAACCAGTCTTAGAATAGAAGCGTAGGACTTCAGCGCCTATAGGTCATTTTGTCTCTTACCTTAAGGCTGGGAAAATAATCTCTAAGGGTTGTATTTATTATTTGGTTTGGGTTAAGGATTCCAAGTCTGAAGCCCCAACCCTCCAGTTAATTCTAGTTGTGAATGAGTTTCTAGAAGCGTTTTCCAAAGATCTTCTCGGAGTTCCTCCCGAATGAAAAATCGACTTTAGAATATACCTTCTTTAATATACCCAATAAGTTCACAGCTTAGGATCAGAAAGAAAGATTCCATCCCGTCTTTATCTCAATTTCTCTGTACAAAATGGCTCCAGCTGGACTTAAAGAGTTGAAAGACCACTTAGACAAAGGCTTTATCAGACCCAGTATCTCTCCATGGGGTGCTCCAGTTCTTTTCGTGCGTAAGAACGAAAGTTCTCTTAAGATATGCATCGATTACCATCAGCTGAACAAAGTCATAATCAAGAATAAGTATCCCATTGCATCGATTACCATCATCTAAACAAAGTCACACTCAAGAATAAGTATCCCATTCCCAGGATTGATGACTTATTCGATCAACTCTAGGTTTCTAGTTCCTTTTCAAAGATAAACCTCAAATTCGGCTATCATTAGCTCAGAGTCAGAGAATGTGATATTTTGAGGACAGCTTTCAGAACTCGATATGGTCACTATGAATTTTTTGTTATATCTTTTGGGCTAAGGAATGCTCCTGTAGCTTTTATAGACTTGATGAATAGATCATTCAAATAGTATTTGGAAATGTTCATCATTATCTTCATAAATGATATCCTAGTCTATTGTCGGAGTGAGGAGGAACATACAGGCAGGAGGAACATACAGGCCATTTGAGGATTATTTTGCAAGTTCTCAAAGATCACCTGTTATTTGCTAAGTTCGGCAAGTGTGAATTCTGGTTGAAATCAGTAGCATTCCTTAGTTATATTATATCCAGTGAGGGTGTTTAGGTTGATTCTCAAAAGACTAAACCAGTTAGGAACTAGCCTAAACCTACCTCTCTATCAGACATTAGGAATTTTTTGGGTTTAACTAGTTATTATAGATAGATTGAGGAAAAGTTTTTCCTCTATTGCTTCTCCTATGTATATATTAACTCAAAAGAAATTCAAATTCCAGTAGTACGATGATTGCGAGAAGAATTTTCAGGAGCTGCAAACTTGGCTCACTTCTGCCCCAATTTTGACTCTACTAGAGGGTTTAGATAGGTTCGTGATTTATTGGATGCCTCCATAATGGGCCTTGGTTGCATGCTGATGCAACTTGATAAGGTTATAGCCTATTCCTCTAGACAGCTAAAGGCTCATGAGAAGAATTACCTGACATGATCTTGAGTTGGCAGCAGTAGTTTTTGTCTTAAAGATTTTGAGACTATCTCTATGGTGTTCATGTGGATGTGTTTACTCACCAAAAAAGCTTTCAGTATGTATTCAGTCAGAAGGATTTGAATCTTCGCCATAGGAGATGGCTTAAGTTTTTGAAATAATATGATATGAATGTATTGTACCATCCGAGTAAATTCATTGTAGTGGTGGACGCCCTCAGTAGATTATCCATTAATAGTTTTGCTCATATTGAGGATGAGAAGAAAGAACTGGTTCTCGATGTTCATAGGCTAGCTCGGTTGGGAGTTCGACTGGTTTGATTGAGCCGATGGTGGAGTTATAGTTCAAAATAATTTCAAATCTTCTGTTGTCATGTATGTTAAGGCAAAGAAGGATGACGAACAAATATTACTTAAGTTGAAGGAAGCAGTCCTCAAGAAAGAGGTGGATGTTTTCTTCAAAGAGAGAGATGGTGTGCTTTGTTATTAGAATCGCTTGTGTGTTTCGGATATAGATGATTTGAGATAGTGAATATTAACAAAAGCCTATAGTTCTCAGTATGCTATTTACCCAGGTGCCACTAAGATGTACCGTGATCTATGAAAAGTCTATCAACGGAATGTGAAGAGGAATATCGTGGAATTTTTGGCTAAGCGTCCTAACTGCCAGCAGGTTAAAGTTGAACACCAAAGACAGGGGGGTATGACTCAAGATATCATCATTCATACTTGAAAGTGGGAAGAGATAAATAAGGACTTCATTACAATGTTACCTCATACACGTTGACAACATGATTCGATATGGGTGGTTGTAGACTGAATGACTAAGTTGACATATTTTCAATCAGTAAAGATCACAGATTTAGTTGAGGATTATGCTAGACTTTACATTCGGGAGTTGGTCAGATTTTATGAAGTTCCCTTGTCTATTATTTCTGATTGGGGTACTCAGTTTACCTCACATTTTTGGAAGTCATTTCAGAAAGGTCTTGGTACCCAAATTAAGTTTAGCAGAACTTTTCACCCGTACCCAGATAGTCAGGCTGAACGGACCATTCAGACTTTAGAGGAAATATTGAGGGATTGCATTATCAACTTCAAAGGTAATTGCGATAATCACTTGCCCCTCATTGAGTTTGCTTATAATAACAATTAACCGCTCCAGTATTCAGATGGCTCCGTTCGAGACACTTTATGGTAAGAGGTGTAGATATCTAATAGGGTGGTTTGAGGTTAGTAAAGTTACCTTGATCAAGCTTGATTCAGTTCATGAGGCTATGGAGAAAGTTTAACTTATTAGAGAAAGGCTGAACACAACTCAAAGTCGTCAGAAATCGTATGCAGATATGAGGAGAAGAGAGCTTGAATTTGTTGTTGATGATTAGGTTTATTTGAAAATTTCACCCATGAAAGGGGTGATGAGGTTTGGTAAGAAAGAAAAACTCAGTCCCTGCTTTGTTGATCCTTATAGGATCCTAAGGCACTTTGACAAGATGGCCTATAAATTGGACTTACCTGTGGAGTTGGCATTAGTGCATCCAGTCTTCCATGTGTATTTTTTAAATAAGTGCATTGGTGATACGACCTCAGTTGTGCCTTTAGAAAGTGTTGGTATGAAGAATAGTCTCTCTTACGAAGAGGTTCCAGTTGAGATTCTTGACCCTTAGGTTCATAAGTTTAGGAATAAGGAGTTCGCTTCAGTAAAAGTCCTTTGTAGGAATCAGCTATTAGAAGGAGCTAATTAGGAAACAGAAGTAGACATGCTGGCCAAGTACCCTTACCTCTTTCCTTCTAGTTCAGTCCCAGGTTGAGGTAATAGTTTCCTCCTTAGCATTCTACTCTATTTCATGTCCCTTAGTTTCTGTCATGTCTAAGTATGCATGTGTGTTTAATAAATCCATTCAACTATCTAACTCAGTACGAAATTAGTCATTCCATCAATATTCAGTGTGTAGCATTCATTATTAGGATTGTAGCTTTTCCCCTATTTTTTCATCTTTATTAGTCTTCAGTCGAGGACAAATGTTCCAAAGGGAGAGATAATGACTCCAGAAGTTCCTAAGATTAGACCATAGACTTGAAGTAGAAACTAGCATAAAAATTGAAATTTTCCCATAGAACAAGTTACCTAACGACCCTCCATGTGAGACCACGAGTTGTGGAGTGACTCATGGTGAGCAATCAAAAGCCTTTCATTGTTCCAGTTTGCATAACTAGTGAGTCATTGGTGGACTTAACGACTCGTTAAATGTCATATTTTGAGTGACCCAGTCAAAGTTCTGAAACTTGACATTTTCTTCTCAAGGACCATTGATGAGTTGGTAATTTACCAACTCATTAGGCTTTTAAGCATGATCTTTAGCTTAGTTTTTAAGTTTTTTAGTTGGATTTTATGCCCTTTTTCCTTTGGATGTTGAAGGTACCTAACTTGAAGAGAAGGAGCATAAAATTGAGTAAAAAAGATGAGATTCAGGTGGAAACTGGTGCTCCAACGGAGGACACCGGCGAAACGCCGGCTGACCGCAAGCACCCACTGGAATGATGAACAATTGCAATCGGTGGCTCGCAGAACAACAGCTGGAAAACCACCGGTGCCATAGCCTAAATGCTCTGGAATTCACTGGACACCAGATGAGACCAACCAGAGGCCCGCAGATAGACCCGGCGAACCGCCGGTGATTCGCAAGTGAAAGACGCCTAAAAAAGGCAAAAATATCCAGCCCAGAAAAAGAGGAGAATGTTATGACCTACTTTTGTACATATTCTAGAAAAGTACTCTGAACAAAGACGTTATTATTCCCATCACTTTTGGAAGAGAGAATTCCATTAGAAAATAGAGTTTGAATATTTCTTTTTCATCATCTTCTTCTTCAGCAAGGTATATCCACCATTGTAGAGACATTTTGAGCTTGCTTGTGTTTACTCTTAATATGAAATTGTTGAGTCTATTAATAAATAAGCTCTTGTGCTTCTCAATTATAAGTAGGTAAATCTATAGATAGAGGTGTGTGATGATGGGTGTTTGATTTAATTGGATATTACTAGGTTTATCTTGTTATTACTTAATTAGTGTAAATCTATTGATTTCTCCTCAAATTATAGTTAATTGCTCATAGTTGCAAAAGTGGGTATTGTTTGCTTACTTAATTTTGGCTTGAAAAAGAGGAATTAAGTAATGTGGGAGAAATTAATAGTGGGTTAGGATTCGATTATGTGGGGTTGGGCTAGAATTATCCAAAACCCAGGGTCATAATCCCATTAAAGGTTGATGGCAAGAAATGGCTCAAACCCTAACGCAACCATATTGGAATAGTTGAACTGCACTTTAAGGTTCGAAAGAACTTTAGGCAAAGGCGCCCAAGTGGTTGAAAAATATCGGACGCCATCTTTTTCAAGGTTTTTTACACATATTAGTAATAACTCGATTGTCTAGTAAATCCCAATTTGATTGGCATCCCATCTCCATCATACCTCTGGCATTTGCTCATTATTGTTTCTCGATTTTGATTATCTTGTTCTCTTAGTTAGCTGAGTTTAGATTCAATAGTATTATTGCATTTACTCCCCCAAAATTTTCATTTACTTTTCTTGTACATTGATGCAAATTAGTTCAAGTTAATATACAACTATTGCGTGATCATTTTACATTCCTTGTGGGATTCGAACCCGATACCCGTTGGGTTATTTATTTTGATACAATGACCGTTTGCGCTCTTTTGTAAAGAAGGGTGTAGTTTGGACGTTATCAAAAATGGCGCCGTTGCCGGAGAATATAGTTTGATAGCCTTTAGTTGTTTTTATTTTGAATTTTGATCTTGCATCTTAATTAGTTTGACTTTACAATCTTAGTTGGTGCTTCTAGGTTGAAGTTGATATGAGCTAGCACTCAATAGAAGGAGAAGGTTCAGTGGATGGGCGTATGGATCATGAGGATGATGACCCCGTGATGCCTGATGTAGCTGGTGTAATTTGCCTACCTTCTATGGTAGGGAATGCAATTTTCCATGTGACGAGTACAATGCTGCACTTACTTCAAATAAAGGGACTCTTTGGAGGGATTCCCAATGAGGATGCAAATAGGCATCTCCGCAACTTCCTGGAGATTTGTCAACCCTTCAATATTACAAATATCACTCAAGAATCAATCAGATTGAGACTCTTTTCATTCTCACTCACCGGGGAAGCAACAATGTGGTTAGAGGAGCTATCTCCCGGGTCTATTACCTCTTGGAGTGAACTAACAAAGGCATTTTTGGATATGTTCTTTCCTCCCTCAAGGATGTTGCAGCTGAGGGATGACATTACTAATTTCCGATAACTTGTGGGGAAACAACTCCATGAAGCTTGGTTGAGGTTTAAGAAAAAGGTGGCCATTTGTCCAAACCATGGCTTACCCGATAAGGTTTTACTTAAAAGCTTCTACTGATCATTGTTTTCTATCAATAAGTCGGTGGCAAATAATTTAGTTGGGGGATCAATCATGGATCAGCCCTATGAAGTAGCCAAGGCATTACTTGATAAAATGACGAAAATCAATCGAGCATGGCACACTAGAGAAGAAGAGGTATCTTCTAGTGGTGTTGCTTCAAATCTTGTGAGTGCGGAGTTGAGGAAGAGAGATGAGGCTAGAGATGAAACTCTTGCCAAAATGATGACCCAGCTAGAGTTGATGACAAAGCATATGATGGAAGTTAGTATAAAGAATGTGAACGCCGTGGCTACTCAAACCCATGTTCAATTTGATGATGATACTTCACCTCCGAGATATGAGGAGGAGTGTCAATACATGTCAGGCCAATTGGGGGTTTCTCGCCCTGGGTATCAAGGTGGCAACCAAGGCCCTTGGCGCCCAAGGAAAGAGAATCAAAGTTGGAGAAATCGTGATAATCCTGGTTGGGTGGAGAGAAATGATCGATGGGGAAATAGAGAGCAAAATCATGAAAGAGAGAGATGTCATCGAAGTTCTAACCATTATGTACCTCCTCCAAAAGAAGAAACTCATCAAGGATAGCGGGGTGAGTGATGTAGGAAGCTCAAAAATTGTGGACATGCTGTCTCGAGTGTTGAAGAAAGTAGAATCCACTGAAAACGGGGTTAGAGAGTTGAACGGGGAGGTGTTTAACCTCGCCCAAACTGTAAGCTCCCACTCGGCTTCAATCAAACACCTCGAAGCACAAATGAAATATATGTCTGTGCAAATGAAACCCCACATGAAGGGTGCACTTCCTAGTGATACTATCCCGAACCCAAAGAAAGATGGTCATTGCATGACAATAATGACTAGGAGAAGTAAGGTCTTGGGGATGCGGGAGTGAAGCTTAAGGATGTTGATAACCCAAAGGCAATTGATGATGATGTGTTAGATGAGGTGCCAAAATCACCAAATATTGGTTATGAGGGAGATGTTGATGTAACTCCCTCAGACAATGTTCATGGGAATGCTGGAAACAAAACCCCAAGGACAAGGATCATGAAGTGAGAGTTCCCCTTCCATATCCACAGCGGTGGGCCAAAACAAAGGAAGAAAATCAATTTCGAAAATTCATAGATATGTTCAGCAAATTATCTATCAAAAGGTCGGCGTCGTCCTCTGGTAGATGAAGGTGACTATGGAGTTTTAGCTGTTCTAATCTTTAGAGTTTCCGGCGATTTTATTTTTCTTATCTAAGCTTAGTTTTGCAGCTGTTTGTTTTCTTTTTCTTTTGTGTCTTTGTTTTTCTTGTCGGGTAGCCCCTGGTTTTAGGTTGGATGCTTTTGTGGTTTTGTTATTTTTTGTTTTATAATAAGGCTGAAGGACAGGTTTTAATTAAAAAAAATATATCAATGTACTGCTGGTGGATGCTTTGATTCAAATACCAGGATATACAAAATTTATGAAGGAACTCTTGAAGAAAAAGAAGGTGGTGGATACGGGCACCGATTAGGTGATCCATTATTGTAGTGCTGTTATGTCTAGCAACCTTGATCCAAAATGTGAAGATCCTAGGGCATTAACCATTCCTTACACAATTGACTTGTGCATGTTCAATAAGGCTTTGTGTGACATTGGTGCTAGAATCAATCTCATTCCTCTAATAATATTCAAGAAACTCGGGTTAGGGAGTCCCAAACCTACCTCTATGAGGCTGTTGATGGCGGATAGGTCAATCAAGCGACCCATTGGAGTGCTAATCAATGTTCTTGTGAAGGTGGATAAATTCATACTCCCAGGTGATTTCATTGTGCTGGATTGTGAAATGGACATCGAGGTGCCAATCATCTTGGGGCAACCTCTACTAGCTATGGGAAGGGCTTTAATTGATGTGGAGCTCGGGGAGCTGAAGTTCTGGGTAGGAGGTGACGAGGTCACCTTAAATGTATGCCAACCTAACAAGCTTCTAGATGAGTGCAAGGTCATGGCAGTTCTCTATGGGGAAGAAGACCATTATGAATCTTTTGATGATGAGAGTGAAGTGGAGGATGATCCTCCGGAATGTTAAAAATCAAGAAGGTATCTGTCGTGCCGCGATGTTAACTAAGGCGCTTCTTGGGAGGCAATCATAGCATTTTTATCTTGAGTATTTTTATGTTTTGTTGTTTTTGATTTTGTAGGTAGCTTGGATACACAAATAATGGAGAAGAAAAATAGGGCCAGCACGACGTTAGACAAGCGAAACGCCGGTGCCAACATACAAAATGCCGCCCTATCACGGTAATGAACAGAAGAAGGGGAGAGAGGAAAGGAGACCGACGACTCTTCAGCAGAACGCTGATACCAATCCGTAAACCGCAAGTGAATCACCGGCTTAAAATAGTACACCTAAAAGTTTGGGGGTGTTCGGCGAATTGCCGTTCCAATCTGCAACTCACCGGTAGATGACCAGTAAACTGGAAAGGTATTGTGCAACAGATTTAGAATTGGTGAACCGCCGGTTAAGCGCAGGTGCAGGTAAGTTAATCTTCTAAATATTTTTGACTGATCCGTGGATCGACCCGACCTGAGAATTTAAAAACACCAGTCAAAATCCCTCAAAATTCCTATAAACCCTTTCTTCCACCTTTCCACTTCCCCATTACATCTTTTTAACTTCCCCATACATCACATTTCTGCCTTTCCACCATTAAACCCACATTTTCACCTACCAATCCCCTTCACTCCTTCTCTCCTATAAAACCCACACTCTATTCTTCATCTTCATCACTACTCACTCTACTCTCAAATATACTAAAGCAAGAACAAGTTGTGTGGAGCTCTTTTGTGCAAGCTTTGATCTTTCTCATCTTTGTGATTTCAAATCATCTGGTATATCATTCTTACTTTGCTTTCGACTATTGATTAGAAAAATATGAATTCTTTTGAGCTTGTGAACACGAAATGTCCCAAATCATGTATCCCCATTACCCTCATGATTGTGCTGAATGCTACTTTGCTATTATTCTTTCTTAAGTTTGTGGGGGGTGGTGATATCATATGAATACCAATGTGGGTCTGTCCTTTGGTAAAATGATTGTTTATTAGTGTGTAGAAATTAAGTTGGAGGTGAAGTCTGAGTAACTCTAAGTGTGTTTAAAATACATAATTTGACCGATGATAGATGAAGTGACATCTTTCTTAAGGGTAAATTATCAATTTTACTTTCTTTGTTGTTGCTATATTGAGTGGGTGAGTTTTGAATCTAAGTGGTTGCCATTTTTTTAAATTTTGGGAGGAATTTCACCGCCAGGCATCCACCGGCGAAACGCCAGATGAAATGCAGGCCATCGCTCAGGGCTTCAGCCCACTGTCCCAAACCTGTGTTACACCGGTGTTTCGTGAGTCGAGACTAGAGAAACGCCGATGTCTCGCCAGATGACCCTGGAAATCCTAGTGTTCTACTTTAGTCCGGCGGACAACTGGCAGTTCGCGGATCCCCATCTGCGTTTCACTAGTGTCTCACCGGCACTGCCAGTGTTGTGCATCTCAAAAATTCCACTTTTTTGTCATTCAGTTGTTCTAATTTCTTTCCATAGTTTAGGACAGATGTTATTTTTTACTATATTTGTTTTATTTAATTTTCTCCTACAAAAAAATACAAAAAGAAAGTATGGTTGTTTGGTACTAACATGGTTTTTGCAGAATATGACTTCATCCAGGAACCCAAGAAAGGGCAAGGCCCCAGCCTCCTCTTTCACCAAAGGAAAGGAAAAATCCAAGGCATCCACAGCACCTACCAACTCCTGTGAGGCCATCATATTTTGTGTGCCCGACATGAAGGGCCATTATGCTATTTGCAAGAGCTTCTCAATCACTGTTGAGAAGCGGTTTGACTTGGTGGGGCTGCAAGGTGATCTCCCCAACATCACCACTCAATTCTATGACTGCCAACGACACACTTTAACCATTACACTCCCTGACTACTACCCCAGCCTCGTCCCAAAATTTTATGCCTCTTACCAAGCCAGGTAGGAGAGTATGCATCACAAGGGTAAGGTGGACGAATTTTCTTTCCTACCTTTAGTTAGGATGCGATGTGTGGAGATCAAAATCACTCCAGTAGCCATTAATTCTCTCTTTTAGGAGGATGAAATTGACACCGGCTCGAAATATACAACTCATATTACTGACAAAGAGAACTAATTCCACTGGATAGCTCCGGCTATTGCTGCAGACACACTATTTTGGGCTACTATGGGCGGCGAGGTCTCTCGCAATGATCTAAAGTTTGAGGCCAAGTTGTGGTTGGACTTTATTTGTGGTTGTATCATACCTTTCAAAAATGAGTAATAGGTCAGTTTAGAGGCATTTATCCTCCTCACCTGCATTATGAAAGGGGTCCCTATAAATTTCGGGGAAATTATAGTTGTGCAAATGATGAGTATCAAGGCAAGCTGACACCTCAATTCCATATGTGGTGCTGATATCCCTGTTGTGCCAGCAGGCCGGAGTGCCACTTTTCCCGAATGAAGCCCCAAGCTCCGCCACTGATGTTATTACTTTGGATCGCAAATGGGATGCGGATGCTCCTAAGAGCAAGAGGAAGTGGCTGCAAGCTTTTGATGTCCCAGAAGGATCCTTCTCCCATGCTTCTGAGCAAACCCCTCTGGCTCCCAATCTTAATATGCCACACCCAGAGATATTGGGACAAGCTTCGGGCAAAGCCCCTCTGAGAAGAACCTCTCCCCTCCAACATCCTCCCAACCAAGCAGTCTCCACAGTCTTGTAGAGATGACGAACTCTCATGAGAGTCAGCTTCAAAAGTTAGCTAAAAGTCTCCCTGCCCTTATTGCGCAAACAGTGAAGAAGGAGATGAAGTCCATGTACGAGAGTCTGACAAAGCTGTGCAAATGGGTGGATGTCGTAGAGGGGGCTATCACTTCTCTCCAGAATAAAGTAAGGTAGTGGAAGATTCGGACGTCCACGGAGGTGCCCGACATGAGTGCCCTTGATGCAGCGATGGTTGCCCCCTTTTACAGTCCGAGGCCCATTGACGATTTGTTCGAGGGCTTGGGAGATGAGGAGGAGGATCTGGGCAATGAAGGCCAAGATGGGGATGATGATGAGGATGGTGATGAGTGACCAACACAGGGAGTTCTCACCCTCTTTGTTTTGCATGCTTACATTGGGAAAAATGTAGCATTTTAGTTGGGGTGGGATGAGTGTTCCTTTGGGGTTGGTCATTTGTTTTGTTTATGATTTGATGTGGCCTTTGTTGGACTTTTATTTTTCACTTGTGAGGATTTATGAGCCTTTGTATGGGTCATTTTAGCTATATTTGATGATTTCCCTTGTCGGGTTGTTTTGTCCTGTTATTGTGAATGATTGTGGAGCCTTTATCGGCTCGAAATAGATGAATAGAAAAAAATTGTCTTCGTTGTTAGTTCCAATAAATGGATCTTTGTTCTTATCACCTACAGTCGTGACCCAAGTTTGATGTTCGCCTTTGTAAATAGTAGATAGTAATTAAAATCCAAGGGTTTTCTTCATACCACAGTTCTTTTCCAAGGAGAAATTTCTTTCTTTTTGTTGTCGAGCTGGGTAGACATTTTTCAATGATAGATTGTGAGGAGACTCTCTTAAGAGAAACTGCCATGCTTTCTTTGAGTATTTTTTAGAATTATTTTTGAGAGGTACCACCAAAAATTCTTGTGTGGCATGAAAAATGAAGTTGAAAGAAAAAAATCTCTTGTCATACATTGCATATTCCCTGTTTGTCTTGTGGGTTTGCATGCTCTCATATCTTGAATCAAAATTTTGTGATAATAATGACTTGTGTGAACTCTTTGGGTGTGATGTCTTTCTTGGTAAGGTCATTTGAATGAATCTCATGTATTTCTGTTTTTCTAGAACTTGCCCTAAGTGTAGCTCAAGGAGAAATTCTAGACGTAGTTGCACTTAGAACATGATTTTAGGCTTTTGTTTGATTAGTCACTTCACTTAACCTGACCTTTGAAAACTTCTTCCCTTGCTAGCCAATGTTGAGCCTTTGGACTGTTTATTCTTGGAAACCACATTACAAGTCAATGTCCCTTTTGTAATCCTCTTCTTTGGCACCCATCCTCCCTAATTGCTAGTGATGAATGAATGAAAATAATGGGGGTTGAAGCCCAAGACATAGGGAGAGATAAGAAAATCAATGAAAAAGAGGCAAAAAGCCTAAGTTTGGGGGTTTATAAGAGAAGGAGAAATGTGATGAGCATAAATATGAGGTAGCACCAAATTGTGATCAAAATGAATGAAATGATGGGTTGAGAAACCTTGAATAAAAAAAAGAGAAAAAGAATAGTGAAATGGTGTTACCTCTTGCTTAGACAAGGCTTAATGTAAGAGCCACAAGAACTACAAGGAGGGATTTTTTTTTAAAAATAAAATAAAAATTGAAGATGATGAAAAAAGAAGAATAAGGTGGAGTGATCTAAAAAGTTGGATGGGCGGATAAAAGTGTACACAAAAAGGCATTAGGGAGGTTCTACTCACTAGAGCTAAATATTTGTCCTACCATTATCCCTGGCCTTCATCATGATCCGCAAGTCCTAATTGATTCTGAGTGTAGCTGCTCTACATTAGTGACGAGTTACATGAAGGGCAAGCCTATGGGTCAAGTGGTGTGCATGGAGATTTCTTTTGTGAGAGTGAGTGTGATTATCTTATTCTATAATCCCTTGTGCGTGCATTGCTTTATGATAAAGAAAGGGGATTCTCTCTTGTAGTGAGTGTCATCACTCTCTTTTGAGGATATACTTGCATTAATGTAAAGGTATGATTGAGACATGAGCAATGTGAGCTCCAAGGAAAACTTTGAATGTGAAGTGATTATGATTTGAGATGCTATGTGTATTTGATTGGATAGATCATGCCCTTGTTTTGCAAAATGAAAGAAGTTATGAATCGTGCCTGTGCATTTTGGTTGCCTCTTGAAATTTTTTCACATTTTTAGGGGGAGTTGTTTCTCTTTTTCCTTCAGTTGGTGAGCATTTTCGGGTTGTCTTAGGTTAAGTGATCCTTGATGCATAAATTCATATTTGACATGTTTTCCATTTACTTGATTGAAAAGAATTGCATTACTTGACGACACGCAATGGTTCAAATTTGGAGGTTTGAGGAGTTGGTAATTACCAACTCTTTATCTTAGTTTTTAACTCTTTTAGTTGGATTTTATGCCATTTTTCCTTTGGATGTTGCAGGTACATAACTTGAAGAGAAGGAGCACGAAATTGAGGCAAAAGGATAAAATTTCGGTGTAAACCGGCGCTCCACTAGAGGAAACCGGTGAAACGCCGGCTGACCGCAGGCACCCACCGTAATGATGAACAATTGCAATCGGCGGCTCGAGGAACAGCAGTTGGTGAACTGCTGGTGCCATCGCCGAAATGCTCTAGAATTCACTAGATACCAAATGAGACCAACCGGCAGCCTGCGGATAGATACCGGCAAATTGTCGGTGATTCGCAAGTGAAAGACGCCTAGAAAGGGCAGAAATGTCCGGCCCAAAAAAAGAGGAGAATGTTATGACCTACTTTTGTACATATTCTAGAAAATACTTTGAACAAACACATTATTATTTCCATTACTTTTGAAAGAGAGAATTCCATTAGAAAATAGAGTTTGAATATTTCTTTTTCATCTTCTTCTTCTTCAGCAAGGTATATCCACCATTGTAGGGACATCTTGAACTTGATTGTATTTACTCTTAGTTATGAAATTGTTGAGTCTACTGATAAATAAGATCTTGTGTTTCTCAATTATGAGTAGTTAAATCTATAGCTAGAGGTGTGTGATGATGAGTGTTTGATTTAATTGGGTACTTCTAGATTTATCTTATTATTACTTAATTAGTGTAAATCTATTAATTTCTCCTCAAATTATAGTTAATTGCTCATAGTTGAAAATATAGGTATTGTTTGCTTACTTAATTTTAGCTTGAAAAAGAGGAATTAAGTAATGGGGGAGAACTTAATAGTGGGTTGGAATTTGATTATGTGGGGTTGGGCTAGAAATAGCCAAAACCCATGGTCATAATCCCATTAAAGGTTGATGACTAGAAATGGCTCAACCCCTACCCAAACCATATCGGAATAGTTGAATGGCACTTTGAGGTTCGAAAGAACTTGAGGTAAAGGCGCCCAAGTGGTTGAAAAACATCAGGCGCCATTTTTTCTAAGGTTATATACACATATTAGTAATAACTCAATTGTCTAGTAAATATCAATTCAATTGGAATCCCATCTACATCACACCTCTTGCATTTGGTCATTATTGTTTTTCGATTTTGGTTATCTTGTTCTCTTGATTAGATGAGTTTAGATTCGATAGTATTATTGCATTCACTCCCCCAAAATTTTCATTTACTTGTCTTGTACATTGATTCAAATTAGTTCAAGTTAATATACAATTATTGCGTAATCATTTTATATTTCTTAGGGAATTCTACCCCGGCCCCCGTCGAATTATTTATTTTGATACAATGACCGTTTTACACTCTTTATTAGAGAAGAGTGTAGTTTGGATGTTATCAACCACGATTTGAGTAACGACCCATTATACCAAGTTACGAACCATCTTGTATGGCCATGGTATGAGGATCAAACAATGAAGCAAAATTGACCCAGTGACCATGAGTCATTGGACGACTTGTGGTGTCAGATGACGGATTGCCATGTCCGTCCGTGATGAAGAAATCAGAGATTTAACAAAAAAATTCACTGACCATGAGAGGTCACCACGAGTCGTGGTCAGACCTAACGACTCGTGCTAACGACTCATTGTTACTAGCGATAATTTTCAACCCAATTTTGCTAAGCGTATTTTAGTCTTTTCTCTCTATTTTGGGATCATTTAGAGGGGTATTTAAGAGAGCTAGTTGATCATTGCCCTCATTCTCTCCTAAACATGCAGAAACAAACATCAAAAGCATCAAATTCTCTCAAGTTAAGAACTAGGGTTCTTTTCCAAGAGCTTCAAGATTTAAGTTCTAGTAGGGAATTCTCCTACTCCAGATATGTAGATTTTCAACAAGGGTATTCTTTCACCCTTGTGTCCATAATGTTTTCAGAAAACTAGCAAAATATCAGTTCTTAAAAATCATGTCTTAGGATTTTCATTCAGTTTATGATTACACTTATTATCTCAATGTTTTCAAGACTCCCATGCTTGTTATTACATGAAACTCATGATTTTTCTTTCAGTTACATATTGAACTTTCATGTTAGTGATTTTAGCATGATTTCAAGTTTAGTCTACATAATTTAACATTTCTTTAGAAAAGTTATCTTGTTATGAGTATATGATCCTATTATGATTTCAGTCTAAAGAATTTTATAGCATAACCAATATTATTAGGTTCTTTAGACTCTCATAACACTTTCACATAAAGTGATTTCGGACTTAGTCTTAAAACATCAATTCTCAAGCTATCAGCAAACTATCAGTAAATTATCAGGAAATTATCAGTTGGGAGTACTACTTAGCATCGAGCTAGACCAGTATTCAGCGTACCTAGGTCCCAAAACTACGTGCCACCAAGGTTATTAGCTCGAATGGGCGTCAATTGTAATGATCACACCAGCCATGCATTTATACCTTGGTAAGGTATATTGAGTCCTATCAATGGGTCGTATACATCGATATCCACATTTAGATCACGTGGTTATATATCGGTTAATAGAATCACCCACAGTTAAGTATAGTTACAATTTCAGTCATAGTTTCAGACTCAGCTTTCAGTGTATGTATATGACCCTTAAATAAGTTTTTCTTGTACTTTCATTATGTATTTTCAGTTTAGTTTATGCACTCAATGATGCATTTAGTACAACTTTTCAGATTATCAGCATATTCTATAAGTCAGTTGCATATCTCATGTATGCAGTACACTCAAAGTACTGACCGCATGTTTCTTGTGCTATATCATTTTATGATATAGGTTTAGGTACTCAGACTCAGCCCCGCGGTTTGACACATTTCAGTATTTGATCAATTATCAGTCGGTGAGTCGTCATTATTCCAGGGCTGAAGTTGTGTCTATTTTAAATGACTAGTCTTATTTTCAGTTTCAGACGTTTAGAGTTAGTGGGGGACTTGTCCCATAAACTCATCAGTTAGTAGAGGCTTTCAGAAAGACAGTCATTTAGTATGTTAGTTTTGTGTTTTAATGTCAGACTCAGTTTTTTTTATCTATTAAATCTCATATTTCTTTGCTATTTATATATAGGTTTGTTAAAATCTCAGTTAGCTTCCGCTCAGTTTATTTATAATTTAGATTATGTTAGTGATATGTCATGTCATGGGTTAGCTTGGGGTCACTTGTGGCTCTAGAAACTGTGTCGCATCCAGGATGTAAACTCGGATCGTGACAATATCAAAGGAACAAATGATCTATAAGGCTACACTTGACCATCTGATGCATGAAAGAAAATGCTTGTGAGAGTAACTTACCTTGATTTTCTTAACATCCTTGCTTTAAGTTGGAGCATGTTAAGCCTTGATTGTTGGCACTACCTAAACACATAATCTGTAAGTGAGATAATTAATAGATATAGAAATTTAGAGCTTAGAATACTTAATGAAGATATGCCTGAAGAACTTTATTCCAGTTCATAAAATAACGGAGGATACTTTAACTTAATAACATCTTCAGCTTCCCAAGTGGGTTCTTCAACATTCTGATTCTCTCACAATACCTTAAAGGAGGCTATTTCTTTAATTCTCTACTTTTTGACCTGTCCGTTAAGAATTACCACTGAAACTCCTTCAGATGATAAATTCTTTGTGTCTTTAATATCTTTAATAGGCACAATATGAGAAGGGTCTCTCAGATATTTTCGTAATATAGGCACATGAAACAATGTGTGTATTGAATTTAGTGCTTGAGGTAGCTCTAACTCATAGGCTACTTGGACAATCCTCTGAATGATTCTATAAATCCCAATATATCTATGGCTCAACTTTTTTTTTTCTTGCCAAATTGCATAACGCCCTTCGTAGGTGAAACTTTAAGGAATACCCAATCATCTATAGAAAATTTCAAATCTCTACATCGCATATTTGAACAAAATTTCTAGCGGTTCTAAGCAGTTTTAATCACTCATGAATTAACTTAACTTTATCCACTGCTTCATAGACCAAATCTGGCCCAAGTAGCTCTACTTCACACACCTCAAATCAACCAATAGTATATCTATATTGGCGGTTATATAAGGGCTTAAATGGTGTCATCTTTATGATGGAATGATAACTAGTATTATAAGCAAACTCAATAAGGGAAACATGTTCATCTCTATTCCCTTTGAAACCTATAGCACATGTTCTCAACATATATTCGAGCGTCTGAATAGTGCATCATACTTGGCCATCTGTCTATGGGTGAAAGGATGTATTGAGATTTACTTGAGTGCCCAAGTCTTTCAGAAAATATCTCTAGAAGTTTATTGTAAATTGTGCACTTCTATATGATATAATGGACACTGAAGTCCCATGTAATCAAACTATCTCTTTAAACATATAACTTTGGATATTTTTCTTTGGTGTTGGTATACTTAATAGGTACAAAATGGGTTGACTTCGCTAGTCGATCGACAATCACCTAAATAGAATCATGCTTATGGAATGAAGGAGGTAAACTTACTAAGAAATCCATATTGATAGCATCCCACTTCTACACGGGAATGTTAATGCTATGTGCTAGGCCACCCGACCTCTAATGTTTAGTCTTTACCTGCTATAAATTTGGACAATCATCCTCATAATTTACAAAATTCTTCTTCATGTTGTCCTACCAATAAACCTCTTTAAGGTCATTTGTTTCATCCAAACACACACACAAGTGTACACGGTCATACAAGTAATATAGTTATTTTATAAATCGGATGTCGGATCCACTTTTTAATTAATTATTTACTAAATTAAACTAATACTAATTATTTATTCAAGCAATAAAATCTAAATATGCATTTACAATTATTTAAACTAAAAATAAAAATAAATATTAATGAACAATTAACCTAAGAAAAAGCAGATTTTATTTTATATAATCAATGAGATGAATCAATCTAGGCTTATGAATTTTCTAGCAATCATGTTGCATATTCAGCTTTGTTATCTTGTAATAGTTATCGAGTTATTGATTCACGGAGTTGATATTATGATCATGATCTTGCGAACCTCTAATTGTCTATTCGGGTTAACCTCAAACCTATATTGTTAAGTGATGATACTCATAATTAACTTAAATGAATTTATAATTTCCGTCTTTGGATCAAATAGGACACACTAGGTATATTTCTATTCTAGATGCAAATTCGCTCTCTCCGAAAGGATTCTACTTTATTTGACCTTTGTTCTATCTCAAATTTCATCTTTCAAATTCTGTTACAAAATATAAATTTATTCTACTGGTCGCAAAGCAGTAAAATAGTAAGCTCAAGATCAAATAAATAACTCATGCATAAATAACTCAAATTCATACAACAATAATTATGCAGCTACCATAATCCTAGAAAGAGAAGTTTAGCTCCACATATACATGGAGTAAATACAATAAATTATCCAAATAAATATGTAAAAATAAATACTAAAAAGAAGAAAAGATAAAATAAAAATTCTCTTACCCCCACGGTGGCTCCTAGCTCTTGCGTGATTAAAAGTTATCTTTCAAAACATTTATAAAGAGTATTTATAGGTGTGGAAAAAATTTCACATGAAATAAAGTTCAAAATAAATTAAAAAGTATTTCGGGTCCGGATTTGTAGCTCACGTCACAGGACAGATGCTTTGTCGTGTGACGTCAAGATCATGTACG